>JAODAC010082693.1:0-44956 GCA_027575185.1 Mimaenictus wilsoni | reverse complement strand
AAACAATAAAAGATAAAAATGTATTCCAGGCTGAAGGACCAGTTAGGTCGATGGCCAGGTCTCCGGACCAAATACTTTTTTTTTTTGGAACAATGAAAACGGTCGTTGCTACTACCTACTGAGCCGGCAAAAAGCCACCGGAATTACTTGTTTAAAATTGAAGAAAAAAAGTAGCAATAGAATAGCCAGTTTAAAAAAAATACAAATTTAGAATCGTCTTGAAATTACCTATCAACCTGTGAAATAAACACTTGCCGAAAACTCCTGCCAATCCCCTGTTTGTGATTTTAGTATCGCCACAATGTATTCCTTATGGGAAGAACAGAATTTTCAATTGCATGTTTTCCATAGTGTAGCAATAGCTATCTTCAATTTCTTAACACGAATGAATTTGTCTTTCAATTTGCAATGAACGGTGTTAATTTCATTAGAGTAATACATTCGGTTCAATAATTACTAAAAAAAATGTATTTGGTCCGGAGACCTGGCCATCGACCTAACTGGTCCTTCAGCCTGGAATACCTTTTTATCTTTTGTTGTTTATTTTTGTTTACATGTTGTTGCGATTGGATTTTAATTGTGTGAAATTTCTAAGTGATTTTTTGTGTGAATTTTTATCGATAATAAATACACACATGCCCACCCCGGAGACTCGAACCCCGTCCGCCTGCGTGGTAAGCCGAAGCACTATCAACTGTGCTGCCCAGGTGGGCCAATAATTACTACTTTCCAATGTAATTCCCTATTTAAAAAGTTGTGCTAGCCCTATTATTCTGTTGTGCTAAGATCACAGCGGTTTTAATTAAGAATAATTGGGGTAATTTTCATGGTTTTATACAGGGCATTTCGAATGATATGTTGATTTTTCGAAAGTTGTGAGATTTTTCTTGAGTATTCTGGCATATTTGTCAACTTTGATGTTTAATAATTGGAAAACTAATTGTAAGAGAAATTTTGAGTCGGACAAGGTATTCGCGAAAATACAGTCATATAACTAAAATATTTACCATTTCTCTTTATTCAATCGTGAAGTAAAATTTACTGAACTTTGATGATAAATAACTTGATAACTTATTGAAATTTTCAGTATTTTTTAAAAATCCAGTTTATAAAACTATAACTCAAGAATACATATATCAATTTTGTTCATTTAATACATGGTAATTATGAAATGACACCTAGAAACGTGAAACAATATCAGTCGTTTTCTCATAAAAAAGATAAGAAAATGTATCGTTAATAACTCTTGAATAAATAAATATTCTTGGTGTTTGATATGAAATGACTTATTAAGTAGCAAACAAAGAATATTCATAGAAAATTTGGTGCAATTATACGCAGTAATAAAAAATGTTACGATCGAAAAACCGAAAAAATGTCACATCTAAATATATCCCACCTGCTTAGGTAACTAGCGTAACAAGAGCAAGGAAATAATTAATCCTAACGATAAATAAACACCGGTTATTTGCCCAATACACAAAAGAAAATGTATTGTGGTTGGTAACACATGTTTTCCCCTTTTTTTCCGGCGTTCCTTTTTTCAAGCCCCACGCAATGCGCCAACGGGAGTAATTTCCAATTTCCTCTCCACTCAATTATTCTATTAAATTGATATACCTCGTATGTTATCAAATTATAGTTCGCTAGCCACGACATAATCAGGCAGGTTATATTAAAATTGTGTAATTTGTTTTTCTTGTTTACTCGTGAAAATGAAATAATGATTTATTGTAAATAAGTCTAATACTTTAATGAATTTTCAAATTTTATGAAGTGTGGGTGATGAATCAAAAATTCGGGAAATTTTGTACCAAGTTTGATAGGATTCTTGGGGATTTTGTAAAAGTTATAGCGAATATTACATTTTCAAGGTTTCACCAATTTTGAGATGTTCAAAGTCAACTTTTATGTTAAATAACTGTAAAACCAAAATTGTTTATGATATTATTTAAAGTTGTACTTATAGAACAAGAATTCAAGAATAGTTTTACATATTTTGAAGAATATATACAAGGCATTACAAAAGTTACAACCAGAATTGTGAAATATTGAAAATTTCACTAATATTGCCATGATTTTTTATTCCTCAGTTTGATGTCAAATAACTCTAAAAATAAGTATCTTTATGCAAATCTGTAAAATATTTTTGGTAAAAGGGCTATCCTAGAATTTCTGTACAGACTTTCAAGGAATAATACATGGTATTTTCGAAATTATATAAAAAATTATAAAATATTTCAAAAATGCATCGACATGACTTCGATTGATGAGTCAACTTTACTGTTAATTGACTACAAAACCAATCAAAAGTGTAAATTTCTGCAAAGTGAAACTTATTAAACTTTTACTCAGGAATATGTATAACTATTTTGGACGAATTATACAGGATGTTTCAAAAGTTATAGCAGAAAATGTAAAATATTCAAAAAAATACCACTTTAATTTTATTTCGTCAGTTTTGATCGTAAACTATCTAAAAGTTTAATGGATTCAAAATTGAAATGAAATATTCTATATCTAAAATTGGATAAATCATCGTGAGAATTCCAAAAAGTAGTCGGATATGCGCCGAGATCTAGGTAAGCAAGAGTAAATATTGATAAACTGATTACAGCTACCCCAAAAATGTGTGCAAATATTTTATGATTAGATATTGTTGTTAAATTGTAAATAAAATACATTTTGAGCAGGATGTTCTAAGATTTTTTTTTTGTCTTGTGGAAATTTTCGGTTTTCACGGGTTCACACGTGTTTCACCGAGAATTATGCTAATCGTTTTTTGCGAGTGTAAATTCCGTTACCACATGTCCCCAAACAAAGTTGTGTGCAGTCAAATGCGTGGCAAATCAAAAATATCAAATTTCAAATTACTCAAGGCATTAAATTTTAAGGCACATGTGTTTCAACTGTTACTAACTGTCGGTTGAATTTGTCAAATCGAAAAATGTGCTCTTAAATTCTTTCATAAATGTGGCAAACAGAAGTGGGAAGAATTAATCATTATGTCACGTTTTCTCAAAAGAAAAAGAACATTTTGAATGATAATTAATGTTAGCATAAAGTAATTATCATTAGACAAATGTATGTTTTACATTACTGAGCCCTTTTTAATTTTTTTTAAACTTTTTCTATAAATTACTTAGTGATATTTTAGTTGAGGAAAGTGTCGGAACTTTGATGTCGTTTTTCTCGAAAAGTATCCGAGACAATGTATTTTTACAAGAGGACAGTATTAAGCAATAAATAAATATGCCGTGTGATTTTTATGAGGATATACAGAATGTTTAGAAAATTGCAGCATTTTGAAGTAAATAAAGCAAATTAAAGAAAAAAAAAGTTAAATACTTTAGAAAAAGTGGCATAACTTTTACAAAATTGGGTATAAATATATGGAAATAGGATGAAATATTCTCACATTATATATGCTCAACATAGTTTATAGAAAATCAAATTATCTTCAATAGTTTGAGAGTTATTTGCATTTAAATATAACAAATATATTTTTACAGAAATAGTTAGCATTCAAATATATCCAAGTTTCAGTGCCAATAACTCGAGAACTATTAAAGATAAACTAGTTCTACAAGATCGAGAAGAATAAGCAAGAATTCAACAATACATATGATTGTTTGTACTGAAATGTAGATAACGTTAACAAAATTACAGTGATCTGAAGGAAAAGTAGCAAATTATACCAAACTTATTTAAAACAATATAAAACAATTATGATGACCATACCACTCTGTATAAAAGGATGAAACTGTGTTAAAATAATCTTAGACTATTGTTCTTTAATATTGTTTTTAGGGACCTTAATTAACTTTAGTATCTATAAAGTTATTTAAATTTAAAAATGACTTAACAAATGCCGCCAGAAAAAAAAGTTAAAAATTTTGTAACTTAAATATTTCGAGGACTATCAAAGATATCGCATATTATAGAAGACAAAAATAACAAGTAATAATTCTAGAATATATCGTATTATTTTCATGCAGATATACTGGGTGTTATATAAATTACAATGCTTTTGAAGTAGTAGCAACAGAAAAGTCACTTTTCTCAATGTATATAGAAAATACGAAATATATTTGGTATCGCCCTCTATAGATACAGGAAACTTGGGTATTTTATACTTGAATTATTTGGTTTTAAGATAGTTTTTAGAAAGTTAAATTATTCCATGTAGTTCCCATGTTATTTACTGTTAAAGTTGACATTATTTTTCTCTGCACTTATTCTCATAATGTAATGTTGTCTGAATATAATTTGATAGAAAGTACTCTATAATATCCAAAAATAAATGTTACGCACTCCTAGGGGGCTCTTAGCCACTGCTAGGAACTGTTTACATAGTAAATTCGTCTGTTAATGCATTGCTTTGTGTGAATGTATGAATGTCATGAATGAATTCAGCCAAATGCATTTGTATGTCGCTTATTACACGAATTATTTCAATTGCTTCCGCTTGCTGTTGTCCTGTTGGCTTGTTGGCTGTCTTACTTCCTAGTTGTGCGTGTTCTATTCATTCGGTATTTCTCTATTTCGCCATTGTATACATTTCTAACAAGCCGTTTTTATCCAAAACGTCAATAATTGCCTGGAATTTGTACGAAATAATCTGCTTCACTTTTAACTGAATGCTCCATTTCAAAGTTTTTTTGTACATGAGTATTTAGAATTTGTTGTGTTATTTATATACTGATTGATAGGTGATTGAAGTGGCTAATATTCAGTTGTTTTGGATTAGTGTTTTTCACAATTTTTCGTTATCAAGTTATGACACATTTGTTTGACAGTTTCAACGTTATTTACTTGTTTTTGTTGTTGTTGCCAATAATTGTGATAAATAGCAAATGAACGAGGGTTTATGGTAGTTTTAAAAAATATGTTGTTGGATTTTGTGAGTTTTATAGGTTTTGAATAATGACTGAAAGTTTATAGCTTTTCAATTCGTTTCTGATTCGTCTCGAAATGTGATTTTAATGTTCCAACTTAACATCTGGTTTTTCCTAAGTTCCTATTAGAAATTTCATTTTCTGAAAACTGTTATTGAAAGGAAATTTGATCAGCTTTATGCTGATGTTTTACTTATTGTTTCATCTTTCATCATAGTTATACCAGGAGGAATTAATCCCAAAAATTCCTCGAAAAATTGTCTTAATTTTTTTCAACTTTTTAGAAAATGCAAGTTTTAACCATTTTAAATGAAAATACTTAACAGTTCTTTTCCCTATTCTAATACAGAATTTAATAAGTTTTCCAAATATTCTACTTAAAATAATCAGCAATAATGCATTGATGAGTTAAGGTATATTAAAGGTTGCCAAAAACGGAAATCAACGTCGCCGTTAAACGTTTTACAGCGATGAACCGTCGCTGAAAACTTTTAACGATATATGTAACTTAAGTCGAGCTTGAAAGCACGTGATTTGTAGATCATGTGCTTCGAAGTTTATGAAGCACATGCCGGTGGCGGCGGCTTGCCACCGATTGAACGGCAAGCTCGTGATATCATGTGACTGCCATCACGTCGGTTGTATAATAGGCGGGTTTGTAAAAGCTGTGTCGGACTTGCACACTGAAACTGAATGTTTGACGTCAATTAGGATATAATAATAAGTTGTACACCACTTGAAGAAGCTACGCGTGTTTTTGTATGCTCGGCAGACAGCCGCAGGACATAATAAAGCTTGGCGTAACATAAAATTAGACATAGCACGCGGAGTAGTGAAATTTTTTGGCACCTAATGAAATCAAACGTTTTTTTTTCTGGTCTCTATTTAGATTTCATGGATTTATGTAATTCAAGGACTAGGATTGACCCCAAAATGTGATAAATGAAAAAAAAAATCTATGCATTATATTTATTTGCTACTTAATTCAATAAAATCGTTTATTTTATTAAAATTAACATTTAAAAAAATAATACTTTCAATTTGAAAGAAATAACATTACATGTTTTTTTTTTCAACACGCTATAATCTTTAAACTACTAATCAAAAATAAACCAGTTATATATTATTCGAAAACCAGTTAAATTATCTGTAACATGATGTCTTAAAATTTTTGATACTCATAATTAAAAGCCACTTTGAAGCAACTGAAACTCTGAGCAATTGAGAAAAATGACTGTCTAAAACAAAAATTCTTTTATCACCCTATAACTTCCAAACTACCGTGTACAAAGAAACCAGCAATATATCGTTAGAAAGCCAGCTAAATGTTTTTGATATTCTTGGTATTTTTGATATTCATAATTAAAAGCCACTTTGAAGCAACTGAAACTTTGATCATCAATTGAGAAAAATGACTCTAAAACATAAAAAATCTTTTATCATCATATAGCTTCCAAACTATCATGTACCAAGAAACCAGCAATATATCATTAGAAAGCCAGTTAAATTATCTATAAAACGGTATCTGAACATTTTTGAAATTCATAATTAAAAGCCACTTAGAAGCAACTGAAACTTTGATCATCAATTGACAAAATTGACTGTCTAAAACAAAAATTCTTTAATCACACGATAGCTTCCAAACTACCATGTACAAAGAAACCAGCAATACGACATTAGAAAGCCAATTAAATTATTTATAATACGATGTCTTAACATTTTTGATACTTCTAATTAAATGCCACTTGAAGCAACTGAAACTTTGATCATCAATTGAGAAAAATGACTGTTTAAAACTTAAAAAAATCTTTATCACCTTATAGCTTCCAAACTACCATGTACAAAGAAACCAACGATATATTATTAGAAAGCCAGTTAAATTAATTATCTATATTATTGTGTGTTAACATTTTTGATACTCATAATTAAAAGCCACTTTGCAGTAACTGAAATTTTGATCATCAATTGAAATCAATTGAAAAATGACTGTCTAAAACATAAAAATTCTTTTATCACCCCATAGCTTCCACAACCATGTACAAAGAAACCAGCAATATATCAATAGAAAGCCGGTTAAATTATCTATGAATCGGTATCTTAATATTTTTGATACACATAATTATAAGACACTTTAGAAAAACTCAAACTGTGATCATCAATTGGGAAGTAATGACTATCTAAAATTAAATAAGTCCTGTGACTGGCGAAGTATCCTGTATAAATAAACCTGCGTAATATCATTTGAAAGCCAGTTAAATTGTCTATTAATAGGTATTTAAATATTTTCACTAGTGAAACTTTTAAATACTTTTTCAGCCCCTCAAACTTTGGCTACGAAATCTTGACTGACATTCTTGATTTAAAACATGTTTTTCATTGCCGTGTAACTTCGAAACAACTATGTATTAAGAAATTATCGATATAGTATATGAAAGCCAATTAAATGTTCTATAAAATGATATCTATATATTTTTTCTCGTGTTCTAATTTTAGGTACACAAAAGGTACCTCAAAATCAATTGTAATCAATTCTTATCGAAAATAAGTTTTCCTTTATTACACTATATTTTTTAATCACTCTGTATAAGTGCCATATTCATGCGTTATTGGAAGGCTAATTGAATTGTCTATCAAATAAGACCTTTGCGTGATCTCTACTAATTGAATGTATCGAAAAATATGACTTCACAAATATAATTTGGATTCGTTAAAAATCGAATTGTTACCTCAAAGCAGTATCAGTAGCAATAGCTCAAAATTAACATGCTTCGAAATAATTATAATGATAAGAAGGTTGTCGTATTTTTACATCGCTATTGACAAACACGCATTGGCGATTCTCCCTCGGTCGGCCATCAAACGACAGAGAAGCGTTTACATTGACCGCATTTCACAACTAAAGCCGACTGTAATTGCGCATGCGCGTCGCGCACTAAGGCCCGTCTTTGCCACCCGTTTGTTTCATCACTCCTTGTATCTGTTAGAACCCATCGAAGAAGGCATTCGGGTCAAGTGTTCATTCACTACCGGCATAAAAAGCTGATAAGACGAGTCGGTATTATTCCAGAATTGAATAAAAATTGCTCAATTCGTTCGCTTGCTTTTGTATGTAATCTGATAATCCACGTGGCAATAAATTGTTAATGATATATTTATTGCGTTTAGAACATATTTAAAGATTGTCTTATAGTTTTGAAGAAAATTAATAACATTCAGTTTTAAGTTTATTCGTGAAAATATCATTACTAGAAAATTATGACCAGATTGAAAGAGGAATAAATTTGGGACATTTTTGTGAAATCCCCACTTAAATATTACAAATAGTTTGGCTGCAATTTAAGATTAAAGTTGGCTGTTGACAGGTTGTCTGTAACAACATTTTTGGAGGGAAAACTTTGCAGCTTTATAGAATTGGACTGAATAGAGATAGAGACAAAATTCCAACGAATTTAAGACATTGAGAAAATGGCCTATACAATTCACGGGACTCTAATAGTATTTAGGCTGTTGCACCACATACAGGGTGTTCTCATAACATTGCCAAATGTATAACCATTCTCGGGTCAAAAAGTTATAGTTATTATTTCCTATTAAATTTTAGGAACATTTCTAATACAGGAGAAATAATACTAATATACTGGGTGTTTATATTTATTAAGGCTAATATCATTTCTTGTGAATATGTGACCAAATTGAAAGAGGAGCACATATAGAATATTTTTGTGAAATCCCTATTTAAAAATTACACATAGTTTCGCTACAATTTAAGTTTACAGTTGTCTTTTGACGGGTTGACTTTAACAACATTTTTGGAGGGAAAATTTTGCAGCTCTATAGAATTGGACTGAATAGATATAGAGACAAAATTTCAACGAATTTAAGACATTGAGAAAATGGCGTATATAATTCACGGGACTCTAATAGTATTTAGGCTGTTGCACTACATACAGGGTGTTCTCATAACATTGCCAAATGTATAACCATTCTCGGGTCAAAAAGTTATAGTTATTATTTCCTATTAAATTGTAGAAACATTTCTAATACAGAAGAAATATTACTAATATACGGGGTATTTATATTTTTTAAGGCTAATGCCATTTCTGTGAATATGTGGCCAAATTGAAAGAGGAGTACATATGGGACATTTTTGTGAAATCTCTATTTAAGTTGTCTTTCGACAGGTTGACTTTAACAACATTTTTGGAGAAAAAACTTTGCAGCTTTATAAAATTGGACTGAATAGAGATAGAGACAAAATTCGAACGAATTTATTAAGAAAATAGTCTATGCAATCCAAAGCAACCTAATGGTATATACCATTTATACAGGGTGTCCCCACAACTTTGTCAAAATAAAAAATATATAAACCATCAATTCAGCCAAATTTAAGTTATAGATTATCTATTTTACCGATGCTATTTTGAATTATACTGAGTGATTTTGTAAATAGATCAATAATTATTTTTTCTTTATTAAAAAAAATATCGTATCAAAGTTTGAAAAAAAACAATGAGACGATCTTTGGAGTAGTCCTAGTATTTTGAACTTTACATTATGAATAATATTATTGATTGATGCTGCAATTGATCAATCGCGGATGTTTATGACTTGAGCGAAAATGGTGGCAAAAAGTGCGAAAAGCTTCAACAATCAACCGACGGCGAAAGTTCAAAGTTTGCCTCCGCATAGCTAGTTTACAAACAAATCGTTTCATGATATATTTGATCCGATTTATTATAATTAATCGACAATAAATTACTTTTTTTCCGTTTCTGTTTAATGTAATACAACAGTTTTGTTTTTAAGTCAAAATATTTTAATATATTGATAGTAAGTTTTCTTTTATCTGAAAGATAATTTAACCTTCTTTGTAATACAAATATTTTCATTAATTTGTTGATAGTTTACGAGTTATTTATTAATAAAGAAAAGTTTGCGAAATGTTTCATATTTAGTTAAAAGTTACATCAAATTTACCCAAGAATATAATGCGTTTATCTCGGTGAATTTAAAATATTTTTGGCAATGTTCTTTTTTACTTGAAAGGGAATTTAATGTACTTTTCAATAAAAGTATTTTCATCCTTTTATCAATTGTAGTTTGCGAGTAATCAGCGAATAAAGAATTAAACTTTTCTTTGGAAAAGTTCGGATATATCTGAAAGACAATTTAATCTACTTTCGAATAAAACTGTTTTCATTCCTTGATCGATAGTAGTTTGTGAGTTATCATGCACTAAAGAAGAGTCCTCTAAAAATTGTTTCCAAGGAGTTGTTCGCCTTCCAACCGGCAGTCAAAAAACACGAGTGTCTCCAACTGATGCGTATCGAATCGATAAAATAAAGCCGACTGTGCTGGATTTATCGCATTGCATCTGCGTTTACCCTCCACCCTCGAAAGCCATGTCGTATCAATCGTTACGAGGGTTGAGGAAAGCGGGATAAGGAAGGGATACACGGAAGAAGGGACACCCAGGGAAATGTAAATGAAGTTGCGCCTATCGATCCCGCCAAACACTTGAGTCATTCTAGACTAACTTTAGTGATTGGGAACATGTGGTGTACTCTGCCCTTATCGCTGAACGACGACACCCTCTTGGATTGCTATGCTGTACAGGGTGTTGTTGGCAAGAGGAAGTAAATTGGGACATTTTGGTGAAATCCATTTTTGAATATTTTTAATGGGTTAGTGGCAATTAAGGTTTAAAGTGGACTTTTGACAGGTTGAAGTTTCTATAAACGTCATAATTTTGGAGGGAAAACTTTAAACCTCTGTAAAATCGGATTGAATGGAGATAAAGACAAAATTCCAACGTATTTATCATATTGATAAGATAGTCTATGCTATTCATAGGAATCTAATAGTTTACATGGTGTTTGGGTATACACAGGGTGTTCTAACAAAATTGTAAAAAAAAATAAAACCAACGGTTTTAATCGTTAGACTTTATCTTCAAAAATTTCTTTTGAAAAATGATCCATGTACAGGGAGTTCTGTGGGTGTTTAGGTAAATTAACGAAACTGCTCTATAAAAAAGATAATTTTTGACACCATCTGCAATATATATATTACAGAATTGTATGGTGACTCGATATGTACAGAGTGTTTTCGAAAATTGTTAAAAATTTATTTTTGCTTGCAGAAAATCAAAGCGACAGCGAAGAGTCTCACACGGCGGCACACGTTGGCAACAAGCACGCTTACTACTCGAATGGCACGTATAGCGCCACCTATGGCGGTGGCGGCGGCGGCAGCAACGGCCATTACCAGAACGGCTACCAGTCGCATTTTGGCGGCGTGCACCGTTCGTATCGGACGAATGGGGGCGGCGGCGTGCCGCGTGGCCGTTTTGGCCAGCAGCATGGCTCGCACTACGCCTACAATAACCACAGCAGCCGCGGCGCTCCACCGACCGCCACCGCTGGCGGTGGTGAAGCGACGCGCAAACACGACGAGACGAAAACGACGCTCGGTGGCGGCAATAATACCGTTGCTGCGGGTACGAATACCTCCGACGGGAAGATTACGTTTAACGAAGGTATGCAACTATTTATTATTCTTCTTTGCGAAGTTTAGATGATTTTTGGGTTGCATATGTTTTAATATTAAAAAGGTAAAGAGGTCTAAAATAAGGACATTTTCGTGAAATCCGTTTCTGGAAAGCCCAAATAGTTTAGTTGCAATTTAGGTTTAAAGTTTCATTTTGACAGGTTGAGGCTAATTGAAACTTCTCTTAAAAGCGCCCTCTTTTTGGCGAGAAATATAAGCAAAAATCCAACGAATTTGATATGCTAGAAAGGTTGTCTATCATTTTCTAAGAAAATTGATATTATAACATCCTTAAATATATACAGAGTGTTGTTTTCAATACATTGAAGCTTGGAAATTCCTTGCTTTATCGAAAGAGGAATTCATTCGGGATATTTTCGTGAAATTCCCACTCATCTATTGCAATTCGTTTGCCCACAAAGTTGGTTTAAAGTGGGGTTTTGACATATTGACATTAATCGCTATTTTGGAGGAAAAACTTTGCGCCTCTGTAGGATTAGAATGAAGTGGGCTAGAAAGAAAATTCAAAATTATTTGAGATGTTAGGATGATGTTCTAACATATTCCAAAGCATTTATAATCTGTAGGGTGATTAAATAAATACAGGGTGTTGCTATTAAAACATGGAAAATTAGGAATTCACAGGAGTATTTTATGAGGAACATATTTGGGACAATTTTATGAAATTCCCATCTTTTTGAGACAATTAGCTTAGCTACAATGTGAGTTTAAAGTTTACTTTTGACAGGTTGACATCAATCGCACTTTTGGAGGGAAAACTTTGCACCTCTGTAGAATTTGATTGCAGTAGGATAGAATAGAAATTCCAATGTATTTGAGATGTTCGGAAGATCGTCTACCAACAACTATGATACTATGCAAGGTGTTAAATATATGTATGTTTCACAGACGAATACACGCGAATCACGACGCCTCGACAGGACGTTCTGTTCAAGAAAGGTTACCTGAACAAGCCGAAGGCGTATCAGACGCAAACCTCCACCGGTGCTTCCACCATCTCGACGGGGAACTCGACCGGCAACGGTACGCCGGATCATCAGTCTGCAGGTACGTAAAAAGCAAGTTTGCGCTCATCAGTCTTCATAAGTGTGTGAAAACAGCACTTAAGTATCTATATTAGTTTGGCTGGAAATTAACTTCAAAGTTTTATAACCTAGAAGTGAGGTTAACAAAGTTTAACCTCAAATAAAACTTAAACCGCTGCAGCTAATTTTGTAAAATAAAAACTAAAAGATTCTTTCGGGGGCCTTTATGATATTGTGAAAACATATTTGAATTATTTCTGTTAGTTTAGCTATAAACTAAGTTTTAAAAAGTATAACCTAAATTTGTTACAAACTTTAATTAAATAACTTCTAAACCCTTATAACTTGCTGAAAAACTTTTCAAGATTATATTTATTGAATTACTAGTATAAGATGACATTTTTCCCATATGCTTTCAAACTTTTTAAAGTAAAAAATTTTAACCTCAAAGTTAGCCCGAAATGTTTAAGGTTAAAACTTTTCTGTTTAGATGGAGCTGAAGGCACCGACATGGAATATGAATCCCAATTTGTCTTCCCAAATGGTTTCGTCGACCAGAATGGAATTTACTACATTAACAGTAAGTGTGTCTGATGCGCTAAAGTCAGGTAAACTTATGTAACTTAAGCAATCAACGCTAATGAAATGCCTCTCCCGAAGCAGGTTATGAAACATATCCATTAGTGGTGTACAATTCACACATGTACTATCCGGAATATGTGCCATCGACACGTTCCAAGCGTTTGAGCACTGGCTCTTTGGTAAGTCGACGGGGGTGGCTTAGTGGTAAGTCTACTCAACTCGCAAATTGCTAACGTGTTTTGTGGTTATATATATATATAGACTGAATCAACAAGCCCGCACAATGAGGAAACTAGCCAGGAGCTGAGTCACTCTGGCGGCGAGACTGTCAACTATCCCGAGTATGGCAATCTGTACAATGTGGTCTATCCGGGATATTTCTATAATAATGGCGTTCCACAAGGTATGTCACTGGATAGAGGATTAAATTTGGGACATTTCAGTGAAATCCGTTATTTGATATCTCTATTAGTTTTGCTGTAATTTAGTTCTAAAGTTCCACTTTGACAGGTTGACGTTGTATACAAAGGCGGGAAATTTAAATTTTAAAACTTTAAACCTCGATAAAAATCGATTCAATTGAGATAGGGATAAACGGAAAACGGATTTGACTTCTTGGATATGTCTTCTACCTAATTCTAATGAAAAAAAAATCAATAGGGATTGCTGTAGTAAATATTACTTGAATATTCAACAAACTATAGATAGAAGAGGAAATTTGGGGCTTTTCTCTGTAAACCATTTTTGATTATCTCCAATGGTATGGCAGAAATTTAGGTTTAAAGTTCGAAGTTGACTCATTGAGGTTATTTACAACGGCGCGAAATTTAAATTTTTAAATCTGTAAACCTCTATAAAAATCAATTGAATTGAGATAGGGACAAGCGAAGAACGAATTTGACATCCTGAGTATATCTGCCTTCAGTATTCGAATGAAAAAGGAGAATTCGGTGAAAAATAGTTAACAAAGGCGGCTCTTGTAGGTCTTCCGGTTAACCTCAACCTGTCAAAATCAATCTTTAATTTAAATTTTCCAGAAAACTTGCAAAGGAATCAAGAAACAGTTTTCAGTGTTCGATTCAGAATTTACACGTCTTCCTAAGCCACATCAAAGTAACGCTTAGTTAAGTTTTACGATTTTATAGCCGATTTAATCCGAGTCTAATTATAAACGCATCAAGCCAATTGCGTACCCACCGAACAAATCATAGATTGTTTGCAGGCTCAATTTGCGCGCACTTGCCTTGGTGGCGATGATCGCGGCGTGCAACACGCTTGTCAGCGTGCCAATGGAGTGCGCGAAATGTCATTACTCCTTACGGCCTGCGGCTATAAATAATTGCAAGTGCCAATACCGAATGGCGTGGGGCGCCGTTGCTGCCAACGCAAACAGCATCAGCTTACCCTGGGACTATTTGCATTGTGAGAGTGCAAAAAAAAAATCGCCCACACGGAAATTAACCAAATATTTGTTTATTTTCTTTCTAAACTCATTGAAACCTGATGATCAACATGGTCACGATGCCGTAATCGTTTTCCGTTTCTTTATATCTCAATTGGTTTTGTTTTTATAGATGTTTGAAGTTTTGCAATTTAAATTTCCCTCCCATTGTGCATAACCTCAATCTGTCAAATTTGAACTTTAAATCTAAATTGTGGGAAAACCGTTGGAGATGATCAAAAATAGTTTTCACAGAAATGTCCCGGATTTCATTCCTTATCTGAAAATGTATTATTATTTTAGATATTATTACACAATAGTAACGTTTTTAATTTGTGAATTAGTGGATTGATAGAATGACAAAAGAATTCTGAATCGCATACTGAAAACAATTTATTGACACCTTTATTAGTTTGCTAGAAAATTGGAAGTAAAGTTTGAATTTGATAGGTTGAGGTTAACCGGAAGTCACCGTTAAATTCCCCTATGAACCGCCGTTTTTTTTTCGGAAAAACTTTATATGCCTGTAGAACTTGACTAAATTGGGATAGAAAGAAAATTTCAACGACTTCTAAATGCTAACCTACAACCTAATCTAGCACTCCGAAGAAACTAGAATAATATATGGGATGTTTCAATTTATACAGGGTGTTTTCTAATTGGACAATATTTTTATGTATTATTTCTTACATGATCATACTAGCATTTTCCTAACTTGTGTGTGGGGTACCCTTAGTGTCTACATTAATGCAGAATGTTGTCAAAAATTAAATAAATTAATTTGAGGTTATTTATTTTTAAGAAATGGAACTGTCACACGGCGAACCGCGTAAAATTAAGAAACGCCGCCGTCGAAAACTGTCGAAGCCAGTGCCCGAAGGAAACTGGACGACGTCGTCGTCTGACGACTATGACGAGTCTGAAGAGATGGTATCCGTCTCGGAGATAGAAAATAGGATCATTCAGGGAACACACCGACCTCCGGCGCCCGATTCCCCCGAGGAACATGCTGATACCAACAAGAACACAAAGGACAAGTCTGAGGAATGTAAAGAAACGGACGAGCTTCCCGAATGTGTTTCCGAAGAACCCACTATGAAAACTGGAGAGCCTTCAACGACTGAGGGTGAGACTGATGTTTTCTCGACCTCGCCCGACGAGGTAAAGTCTGAGGACAAGCCGGAAGTGGCTGAAAGCTCGAAAGGAGAAAAAAAGGCTCTCAAGGCTGACGCTAAGGAGTTTGTACCGCGCTTCTTCCACCATCGCCATCATCCGCCGCCCCAACATCATCCGCAGTTTCTGATACCACTGCCGCCCTCATTCCTCCACCATCAGCACCATGCTCACCAATCAATTCACATTCTGCCGGCGCCTCAGGCTCAGTCACCCACTGTGATACCCGCGACGATACCGCCGATGGTCCAAGCTTGTCCACCAACGATGGGCACACCCGAGAGTCAGGTCCCGGAAGTGGAGGCAATAAATGGCTCTGAGCAGACTGGGGAGGTTTCGAACGGGGGAACTCCAGCTAATGAAATTGCATCCACTTCTGTGGTGGTGATTCCTTCACCTGGTCCTAGAAGTCCTGCTAGTTCTAAGGGTCATGGTAGCCCTAGAGGTACTTGCAGTCCCAAAGGTCCTAGTATAGCGCCCATGCTCCCAGAAGTACAAAAAACTGCCGAAATGCCCACAACACCAATAATGATCAAACCTGTAAACTCTCCGAGGCCGATGGTTGGTGTCCCACTGGTTACGACCAGCCCCCTAAAGCACCCCAAACAGCAAATTGACATTGCTAAGTTTGTATCCAAGTTGGAGGCTGCTGCCAAGGAGCAGAGGCGTCCGCCGAGGACCAGGAGGAATTATACGCGCCCTCTGCCCGTTGATCTTACCCTAGAGAAGCGGGTACCATCAGGATCGGCACCGATGGCTCTTAAGGTTGATACGAAAACTGCCTCCACTTCAACGACCTTCCCCACAGGGAAGAACTATGCGCAAATGCTGTCGAAAAAGTCGACGGCTACTAGTCCAATGAAGCGGTTTACCAAGTCAAACAGGTCGCCTTCCAAGCCACAGCACCAACGGGAGGTTAACCCATCCTCTCCTAGTCTTCAAAGCCAGCCTGAGCCTCCTAAAATACAGATTACTGGTGGAGTTTCGCAGCAGCCTAGGGTTCAACTCTCTAGTCAATGGATATCTGTCCAATCCCGAAAGAAGAGAAAGAACAAGAACCATGAAGATGTCGAGCATGACTGGGAGGAAGAGGTTAAACCTGTCACTGTCACGACAGACGATGGGTTTGAGTTGTACGACGTGTCCAAGTTGGAAGATGTCATTGTTATTCATGTTCAAGAAGGTTCGCGGAATATTCCCGAGGCTTTGCAAAGGATTTCAGGAGTTAGTCATAGTGTGGATGTTTCCCAGGATGTTCGCGAAGCCAGGGATGGTTTCGATGTGGTTGTTACAAAAGACAATAATTTAGTACCTGTTCATGTTGGAGAGTCTCGGATTCCGGAGGTTCATTCCTTAGCTCAGCAAAAGGCGGCAGAGGAAGAAGAGTTTGATAAACTGATTCGGACTCTGGAGGAACTGGAGGCTAAGACACCAGCTAAGAAAAGACTTAACAAGACTCCTAGTAAGAGGGTAATGATTACGGATATTCAGGTTGAGGAGGTGTTACCTTTGACTATTACTGAGGTTCAGGATGAACCTCTTAAGGTTAAAAAGACAAAGAAGAAGATGACTAAAGAGAAGGAACCTAGAGAGAAAGAAGCTAAAGAGAGGGAAACTAAAGACAAGGAACCTAAAGAAAGGGAACCCAAAGAAAAGGAATGTAAAGTTGACCTAAAGGAACCCTGTGGGGATCTGAAGGAAACTTTGGACTCCAGAGATCTGAAAGAGTTTGCTCAGGACCCTAAAGACCTTGAGGAAGTTTCCAAGTTGGTAGTTAATGATGAGCCAACCTCAGACTTAACGGACTCTCCCCGAAGTGAAACCTTAACTTTAGAGGTTAAAGCTTCGACGTCTGAAGAGACATGTCTCCCCGAGGACGAAACTTTGATATCCGAGGAAAGTCCTGAGAGGAAACGTAAAAAGAAAAAGAAGACTTCAAAGAAAGGTCAAGTTGAGACACCATCGTCTATCCCGACGACGCCTTCGACGTGCCCAAGCTCGGACGAACCTTCTTACAACTTCCTCCTAACCGATTCCCTCTTGGAAGAGGAGCGGACCAACCTTGAGGTTTCCGAGGAACTGGATAAGATTATCCAACGTGGAATGTTCACCTCTTTAGAGGAAAAGATTAAGTCTCTAAATATCACCGCTGTGAGTTCTGACGACACCTTCTTCAAGTCGATGACTTTTGATGGACCTAGTCAGAAGGTAAAGGAGGATAACTTAACCACGTTGTTAGCCAAGACTACAAACATTTTCAACAAGCGGCCCATGTGCCAACATCATCAGGACCTCGAGAACCCCTCCAGCACGTCGACCGGTTCTTTTTTAGACCTTGCCAGCCTCCACGAGGACCCTGGGATTGATCACCAACACCATCGGCGGCGGCTGGACGTTGACTATCCGATTACGAACGCCGTCCGCGATTGGATGGTGCGCACCAGGGAGACGACACCGGACGTGGAGCTGCTCAAGAGTCCGCGCACGATACTGAAGGACCTCAGGATTGCCAAGTCGCCTGAGGAAAGCCAGGGCAATTCGATCAAGGAGTCGTGGAGTCTGACACCAGAGTCTTCGTTTGAGGACGAAGATCTGTTGGAATGTTGGGATGACCTTGAGGATACCACGCGGATTGCAGGACTGACACCCACACCCACTGAGGGGAAGACTGTGGAGGAGGAGAAGCAAAAGCAGATAGAAGCTTCGCTGGAGGTCTACGAGAGTCTGTACGGTAAGAATGAAGACTTTAATCAGCTGAAGGCCGAGATTGAGGAGCGCAAGCGTAACGGGACCCTACCCAAACACGGGGGGTTGCCCTACCGCGCCGTCTGTTGCAGTCTGCAGTAAACAGGCTGGAACGTAACACCCAAAAACGCACTTACCCCTAAAAATACAAAAACCAAACATACAAAGCTAACCTACAAGTTCAAAGGCGATTGTTTGGGGTTATCAAACTTAAATACGACACACTAACAACCCCCAGCGCCTATCCCCTCCCCTTTACACCTACACACTAAAACACACATTTTTCACAGATGAACACGCTGAAACATGAACATTTTATGCATTGTTAGTTGTTGATCTACATAACCTATATCTAAATACAAAATACATGCATTAAAAGCACGCGAGGCCGTGGGGCCTACCATTGTTTGAGGTTAAGTGGCGGACGTGTTGCGTATTTTGAAGTTAAGTGGCACATTGCCGATTTTGAGGTTAAATGACACGTGTTGTCGATTTTGAGGTTAAAAGAAAAAAGTCGACATTTTGACATTAAGTGAACCCCACATGTCCACATGTAAGGCAGAAGCCGAGGGTGCTGATTTTTTTGAGGTTAAGCGTGGTTACTTAATATTTGGATGCATATTTTTCGAGAACGATTGTGATTTGATTGCGAGAAAAGACAGCTGGGAAACACGAAAAAATGGACTGATAACGATAAGTTGTTGCTGTTTTGAAGGCAGAAGACGGAGCTGAGACAAAACACTTGGTTATGATGGCTTGCGTTCGACTAGGCAGGTTAGGTTAGGTTTTACCTCATTTTTTCAAGAGCTAGATTGTAATGATTAACTAGGTTTAACTTAAGTCAATAGGTTTTAGTAGAGACAATAGCCAATTAGGCAATAGATGCAATTTTAGGTTAAGTCACGTCAATTTTTTGGGCAGCGTTTTATTTGACAACTGTCACTTTTTTGACATTTTCTTTACAGAAATCTTAAAAATGGCAAATTTTCAATATCAACCATGTCAGCATTGCAAGGTGACAACTGTCAAAATCCCCATTTGCCAAATGTCAAAAATTCCATATTGAATCTGTCAAAATGTTAAATTAATCAACGAAATTTTCAAATGATAGTTGTCAAAATTATCAAATGACATGTGTCAAAATCTGCATTTGTCATGCTATAGCAGTCATTCTAAAAATATAACATTTGTCAAAATTTTTAAATGACATCTGTTAAAATTTTCAAATGACACCAATCAAAATTCTCAATTGACTTGACAATGCTTCAATTTCACGTTATGTTAGTTAGACGTCAAAATAACAAATTAAAATCCTCTAGAAATCAAATAATTATTGCCACTTTTCATAATAGATTGATATGTCATTAAACATTTGACAGCAGCCATTAGAAATTTGGCAGGTATCAAAATAGTCGTTTGCACTGAAATAAATTTAAATTTACAACAATTGGGTTATATTTGCCATTTTTACCAAATGTCACTTGTCATTAAACATTTGAGAGATGTCAAAATTTGACAGCTTTAACATATAACTGGCTGCCTAACAATTTTCTATTCAAAAACTTAATCTTAACGAAACAATGAAGCAATTTTAGTGAATCAAGTGATAGCTCAGTTTTTTGAGGTTATTGACGGAGGTTATATAGGAAGGCTATACTGGTTATATTGAAGGTTATGATGGAACTTGTAATGGACGCTTTCTTGTCTTGTCGTGTCTTGTGGTAGTTTTTAGCTTAAACTGTTTTCTTTTTTCATTTGTTGGTTGATACGGTTTTTCGTTCCTCTGAATTTTGTTGTTTGTTTTTAATTTTCCTTCTTCCTCTCAGTAGATTTTATCTTATAGTCTAGGTTAGGTTGTGAGAGCCGTGGATGGACTTAATGCGCAGCGAAAATGTCGCACACCATGTGTGTTTCTTTCTCTTTTTTTGTATCGTGCTCATAGGTTAGGTTATCTCATCGTGGACGGCCATCTGGTCATATTACATAACCATTAAATGAAAACCAATGCTCACACGTCCTTGGCCGCCATTTTGGGAATTTTGTGAAATGACAGCGGGCGGGAGATTCAAAATGGCGGCCGCAAAATAAATTTCGATATCATCCCCCTAGCGTTTAGGTGGTACTATTAATACTTACTTAAATTAATGAGGAAGAAAAGAAAACACGGATAACGATACGTTATTGTTGACATATTTGACATAATTCTATGGATTAGGATTACGGAGGATTGTATAAGGAAAAACGATGATGATTTTACCAACAATTCTTTTTCTGTTTTTTTTTTGTTTACGCGCCGATTTTTTTCTTGGTGATGTTTACGTTGAGGTTTTGTTTTCTCTTTGGGTTCTGCTGATTGCCCATGGCGTTTGATGGTGTACCAACTGTGTAATTATGTATACTGCAAAGATCGATGTAGAACTATAATGTTGTATTATTACACTTTGGGACATACACAATCTATCCGCGTTTGTTAATTTTGAGATTTGTGCCTTTGCAATTTGTAAAAAAATATGATAATGAAAAAATATCGGATGAAAAAAATAAATTT
The DNA here is from genome assembly GCA_027575185.1 of Mimaenictus wilsoni. Lineage (NCBI taxonomy): Eukaryota > Metazoa > Arthropoda > Insecta > Coleoptera > Staphylinidae > Mimaenictus > Mimaenictus wilsoni. The sequence continues at coordinate 23,974 of JAODAC010082693.1, read as the reverse complement.
CAAAAAAAGTTATGGTTTTGTGTATATTTTTCCTTTCTTCTTGTTTTTAGCATGTTCCAGGCTATCATCAATCAGTGAATTAAAGTGAATATCGAGGAAATTGAATGGTTTTAGGTTAAAATTAATTAACCCTGCACCAAGAAATGGATCTAAAGTGGTTATTATCTGCTTAAAATAGGTTTGGCAAGATGTCAACGTTGTGAAACACTTTTGCAGTTTCAGGTTAAGTTCTATGCTGTTGATCCTATGTATCGAAACTGTCTTGTCAAGGACCATGACATCTCGTGATGTTTGGGTTACATACAGTCACATTTCACTGAATTGTCGGCACTCACAGAATTGTCGAAATATTTAGCAAACAAAAAATGTCTTTCTGTGAATCCTCAATGTCATGTTCGTTGACCTTGCTTGTTTGACGAAGCTCAACGCTGTCATTTGTCGTTAATTCTCAGCTATCATCGGAACTGGCTTGGTAATCTCTGACAGCTCGTGCTGCTTGGGTTGCATATGATCAAACTCCTCTGAATACAAGTGAGAATCACAATTTTACTGACTTTCTTATAACTTTCAACATTCACTCTTCAACGGGCCGCATGGCACATTATCAGAGAGATATTATATCTTTATAAAAGACTTTTATTGCCGAACCGATATTTTGCAAAACCAAATCTTTCTATGAAATCTGGGATTCACTGAACGATGTTCGTTGCCCTTGGATCTTCGACGAAGTTCAACGTTGTCATTTGTCGTCGTTAATCCTCGGCTACCTTCGGAAATGTATTGATGATCCTTGCCTTTTGGGTTGCATATAGTCAAACTACCCTTAATGAACAATTAAACAAATGCCTATTTGACAGCCTATCGAAATTCTCCAATCGTCAAATTGCAATGATCCTCTTATTGTTGTATTTCGATTCAAACAAAACGTCAGCAACAAACCCCAAATTCGTAAGCAGTACGCTTAATGAATCCTACTGATGGGGTTTTGGCCACCAAATTCCTCACCAAGCGGTTAGCGCACGTGTCGTCACGATGACGGATGTCCTTGACGCATGGTCGTCGATGATCCTTATCACCACCATCTGCACGCTAATTTTCCTTATGCTCTGGCAGTGGATCGCGAACAAAGTGCAAGGCGCCTATGTTACGTCCAGCGAAGGCTCCATCGACGGCTCCTACGAGATACCCTACTGCGCCTGCGTAAATCCGAACGAAGATCCCGACTTTGAACAAGATCCTGCCGAGCGCAACTTCGAAAAGGAGCGTATCCTCAAGTATTACGCACTCGCCCTTCAGGAATACATTCAGCTACGCGACGCCAACAAGAAGCTCAAGCATCCGATTCCGATGGACGATATTGAACCGTCGTGATCGAATCAACATATTTTGCCTTTTGTTTTTTTATGCACTGTATAAGTCAAAATTGATAATAAACTATCACAATGTATTTAAAAATTACATTTTAAAATTTTGTCTTGAAAAAGGTTTCTCGTAAAAAAATATAAATTAAATTTACTTAAATTAAAAAAATATGTAACAGTTTATAAAATTTTATTACCTATCAATAAATGTATTTTATTTTCAATGTACTTCATTTTTTCGTTCTCTTTCAACGGCGAGAATTCATTCCATATAACCAAGAGTGGTTTATAGCCAATTTTACTCAATTGTCTCATCTTCATGTGCACTAATCCTACAGGACTAGACGTGCCTCGGATTGTACTGTTCCATCCAATTATTACAATTGCGAAATAATCAGTATCTTTGTCGTTCGGAGCGTACATAATTTCGCCAAACGTGTATTTTTCGAAACCTTCCGGTTTCACGTAAAGTCCGGTGAGTTTATCACGACATATTACAACATCTGGAAGAAATGTTTAGCAATTACATATATTATCTTCGTTAGTAATAAACTGATAAACTACCGATATTAATCACAACCTACTAGCAGTCCCCCGCCGCACTACACACATTTGCGCGCACAAACAACCTAATAGTCACTCACGCACTCACACTTCAAATTTCAAAAATTTTCTTTCATAATAATCATAGGCAATTTGTGTCTATCGGTCATGGATATATCCATTATTTTATCGTATTGTCGTATCGTATTATCGTATTCATTATAATTGTCAAAATATATAAATAAGTATCGAAGTGAGATATATCGATAAGAATCGAAATTATTGGACTAAAGTATTGAACTAAAATATCTATAATTGTCTAATTGAAATGTCGATACATCAATAAGTATGGAACAGACATGTCGATATATCGACAAGTATATAAAAATGACGTAAGAATAAGATTAAAATATCAATAATTGAATAACTGAAATACAAAAAATGCAAAATACTAAAATTATCGAGATCACATATCGATGCTACGCAATGAGAAACTATAAGTAGCGAAATTATATATTAATAAATCGATAAGTACCGTAATTAAATATAGAAAAGTTTCGAAGTGAAATGTCCAAAGATTGCCGAACTTAAATATCTATAAATATCGAAAAGAAAAACAATAAATATTAATCTGAAATATCGATAAATCGTAAGTATCGAAATTAATAAGTTTCGAATTGAAATATCGATATAACAAAAATATCGGACTTAAATATAGATAAGTATTAAAATGAAAAACGATAAGTATCGAATTGATATATCGATAAGTTTTGAAATTAAATATCTATAAATAGATAAGAATCGAAGTAAGGTATATTAAAAGTATCGAACAGAAATTTCAATACATCGATAAGTATTGAACTGAAATTTCTATATACAGAGAATTCCCGAATTAAAATATTGTGAATAAGTGAATAATTGAAATATCAAATAGTCCAATTAAAATATCGATAGGTTTCAAATTCAAATATCGATGTATCCAAAAATTGTCGGACCATAGGGAGATATATCGATAAGAATCGAAGTAAGAAATATGGCGAATGAATTATTCTTATCAATAGTATTTGCTTCTAATTTGTCTAATTATATTCACAAAGGAATTGAATCGGGCTAATGCGCATAGTATATGCTCGGTAAAATCAAACAAAAAAAGAATTGAAAGTTATATAAAGAAGTCTCGAATGAAAATATTGAAAAATTGAAATATCAAATAATTGTACTAAAATATCGATAAGATTCAAGTAGACATATCGATATATTCAAAAATTATCTGACTCAAATATCAATCAGTACCGACATGAGGAACGATAAGTATCTAACGGAAAATTGATAATTATCGGAGTGAAATATCGATGAGTATTGAACTGAAACATCCACATATCGATAGGTCGAACTGAAATTTCGTTATAGCGAGAAGTCTTTCACTAAAATATCAAGAAGTGAATAAGGGAGGTAAAGGAGGGGAATACCTAAAAAATGGAGGAGTAGCAAATTGAATAAATGTAGATATATCGATTAGTATAGAATAGAAATATCGAAAAAATATTGCACGGGAACTGACCTGACTATTTTTTTTAATATCTAAAAGTATCAATATGTTCACCGATTGTTTCATGGCAAGTATTTTTCAAACTAAGGTTAAATGCACGTTAAAAAATGAAAAAAATGACTCACCAGATCGTATATAATGCGGCAACAAATGCTCCACAAACATCCCTTCGGGTCCCACCATCCCTTCGATGGTCTCGTGCACAGACAACACCAACTTATCCAACGCTGTATACTTCCGCCCCGAGTTTTTCACCGGCGTGTAGGCCGTCATCCACTTGGAAACCTTCACCTGCTTGACGGGATCCAACAATTCTCCGTTATATTCACCCACTTCGATTTTCGCATTCATATTCAGCATAAACAATTCCCTTGGGTATTGCTTCGCGGATTTCCCAAACACATCGTTGACATACTCCGGGTCTAAGACGTTCTTCATCAGCGAGGGTGAGTACAAGTTTTTTATCGCCAAATACGATAAGGCACGACCCAAACATTTGCGGTAGCGAATGATCTCGGGCTCGCGCTGTGGATTATGCAGTTCCTGAAGCGATGCTTGGAAAATGCAGGGGGTTGTCTGCGGATCGTAGTCTAACATTGTTAGAGCGAGGAGCAGACGTTCGATGTCTTTGAGACGGACTTCGTTTGGGTTTGTGATGTTGGCGACGATGCGTTCAGAGGCGATTTGCAGCGATGGTTTGTGGAGGATTTGTAAGGTGGTGCCAAGGAGAGCTGTATGAAGGATGGCGAGGGTGGAAAAGGTATGGAGTTTCGGAGTGATGTGTTCCAGGAAGTCCAACATTTGATCGGCGAGGCTGGGATGTGATGTGTATCTTACAGTCTGAAAGAATAATATTACTTAATAATAATGACCACTTTAAGAGAGGTGATCAGTAATTGACTTCCTAACAGATCAACTTTTTTGTTTTATTAACTTTTATGGAACTACAGTATCAATATTTATCGATACTATAGCATATTAGAATTAATAACATTTATCCTTCAAAATATAATCAAATTTCAAATACCAATAAATAAGAAAATAATAGCACTACTTATTTGCAATAATCTTTTCGAGAAGTCGAATTTTATCTAGTTTCTGAAAATTCATTCACTTTCAAAGGGACTTCTATAATTCTAATGAAATTTTCGAAAATTTGTCACGGCAACCAATAATATCACAACATAATCTCTAACTTTAATCGTTCATATCTCTATCAATAATTTACGGAATTTAATGAAATATCGACTAAAACAACGAAAGTTTATTTAAATATCATATAAATTATGTGTATAAACTTTCAAATACCTACTTAAAAGATATTTGCATTTAAAACTAATGCAAAATATGAAATATCCCTGCAAATATCCTACAATGAAACTTCAAAATTGAATAAACAATTGACTATGGGCGTGAATTACTTGCAATAAACTTTTGTTTTGTTTTGTTTAGTTTGAGAAAACTTGTTCGCTTACAAGCTAACTTCTATAATTCTAACGAAACTTTCGTAAAATTGACACGGGAACCAAATACATCATCAGAATATAATCACTATTTTTAATAGTTTATAACATTGACAATAATTTACGAAATGTAATGAAATATAGACAAAAACGACGAAAAATTATGAAAATTTCGTCTAAATTAATTGTTACAGCTTTAATATATCGGATTTAAAACATAATTAGCTTTAAAAGTAAAGTAGAAAACAATATATCCTTTAAAAGTATATCAATCTTCAAATTTTAAGAAATAATTAACGAAATGAGTTAATAATTTGAAATAAACTTATCTACAAACATAATTTATTCTAGTTTCGGAAAATTCATTAGATTTTGATCTATCATCAATAAATCTCTCGTTATTTCAAGCAAAACTATGACCACCACCAAAAAATCATAACCACAATGTTACCTGCAATTTGAATCGCTTATAACTCCGTTAATTTTTGACGAAAATTAATGAAATAGAGACCAACTCAAGCAAAATATAAAGTATTTTTAATAAAAAAAAAGTGTGACTCCTAAACGTAAATTTACTATGTTTTAAAAGTTTTAAAATGACCAAAATGTAAAGGATCAAAAACTCGCAAATCGTAAAACTCAAAAAAAAATCGTAAAAATACGAAAACATAAAAATTACAACATTAAAACTTTAAAAATGCTAAAAATATCTTTAAATCGTTAACAAATATATAAAAAAAACTTACTTTTAATATGGCACACAACGACATCTCATGAATGTCTTCTGCACTTTTCGCCTTTCTTAACATCTCGGCCAAAATTGGAGGAATCTTCACCTTCGTCTGACACTTAAAATACCCCAAGGCCACAATAGCCAACTCGTCCACATTCATCTCCTCCACTTTTTTATACAGCGCATGTTCATACTCAAAATGAACACTACTCCTCCTTATGATGTTCATCAGGAAGAAAACATGGACCAGCTGATCTTTACTCAGCTTCTGCTCCGGTTTTCTCGACATTTTATCGACGGCGTCGAAGAGAAAGTCGCACACTCGTCCCAAATTCAATTTGTACCATTTCTCAGCGACTATGAAAAGCATGTCTTCATTCCATCTCCCAAGACGCATTACGCACATATCGTCCAGACAACTCCAAACGTCGTGAAAGTTGTGATCTTTAATCGATGTATGCATCGGGAATTCATATAACACGTCGAGAAGTTGAAGTAGTTCGTCATCGGAGAGTTTCTCGGCGTTGTCCATTAAACCGTTGACTAATGCATCAAAGCGTCGATCCACAAGGTTTATATTATGCTTCGCACAGTAAGGCACAACTGCTGTGAAGGTTGATGTGATTGCCGACGCCGTAGATTGGCGAAAAGTTTGATTAAGAGTTTTGTTGAACCAATCTTTGTTTTGATGTTCGGAGGAAGTATCACTTGGAAAAATCTACAAAAAAAATTTATTTATAAAAGGTTTATTTTCAAGTAACTACCTTATCTACTCTGTATAATAACACATCTTCTTTCGGTGTTATACCTTTTATGTAGATTTTGTTGAGGAAATTTAGAATTATTTGCTTTTATTGGAAGAATTAATTTTTTCTAACCTCGAAAATTTCACAAAGTATTTTTGTAAAAATAAGAATGAAAATGATCTTGTCCTTGTAAAAAAATATGTGCATTCAATAAGGGAACAGCCTTTCCTTCAGTTTAAGCAACTATCAAACGATTTGTAAGCAAATTCTAGAAAATATTACCGTTTTTGTGGCGAGTAAAGGTTCGATGATTCCATAACAATAAGCATTCTCTCGATCGACGAACATTTTTGCCAAATTGACTCCAGACGTTGAAAACACTCTGTGAAGATGTACTACACATTTTGTATGCTTTGAATACGTGAAATTGTAGAGTTTATGCACTTTTTTCAAGTTGTTTAGACGGCTCAAAGCACGGTACATTTTTTAACCTCAATTTATCCAAATTATCCCTGATCCAATTCACAACACTTTCACAACATCGACCACTAGTCTTCGAAACCCAACTAACCTCAAATTTAGTCACTTATTTACTTCACTATATTTCGTAATTTACACAGTGAAATCCACGGGAAAATGTTGAATTATTATAAGAGTTGTTGAGACACGTTCGAATGATTATAATTTATACATTGATTGATTCTTTTAAAGGGTTTTAATCATTTTAAATTACTATAAAATCAAACAGAACTTTTTGAAATAGTGCCGGGGTGATACTGAAGGAGTTTTGTTCTATGTCAATTTTCAAAATTTTTGACAGACTAAGTTTAATAACCATAGAAACTCAAGTAATAACGAGTTAAATTTATGTGAAACAGCTTAATTATGTTTGTTTAATAGTTTAAATTGAATATGTTTAGTATGATATTTAGCCATTTAATGATTTTTGAAGTTATTTAGAAATTAAAACTATATGTGAAGTTTTTATTAGTACATTTGATAGATTGAAGATGGAGACACTAGTACTAAACTGGCATTTTCAAAATAAAAATTTGATTTTTCTTTTGAAAAGGTAGGAGAATGCAGTGTTATCGGCCGTACTCCTAGGAAGATTGACTAGTATTTTGAATTGTGATGAGTTAGTTGAGATGAGGGTATGGGAGACTGTCTACAGGTCGTACTTGCTAAGTAGTTGTACTTTTATTTGAGTTAGTTAAGATGAGGTTAGTTTAATTTCGATTAATTTAGGATTATTTAGATTTATGTTAACATATGACATTCATAGGATTTTAACGTGTGCTAATTTCTGGATCGTGACTGTTATGATTTTTTTGTGCTTAGTAAAATCATTAATTTAAAAATTGGTCCCAACTTTATCACACTGTAACTTTTCCAATTTAACACTTACAATAATGGGTGTCTTACCCGTAGATAGCTGCTTTAATATAGAATAAAACGATGTATAACACTATTAATTAAGGTAATAAGTTCATTAACAAAAGTTAGAAATAAATTTCTCGAGACATCAAAATCAAACTTTCAAGTTTAACACCCGGTATCTACCTCAAATTTAAGACACTAGTAATGGGATAACTTATATTAGATTCAAAATTTAATAAATAATCCTTGTATGTATAACTCTCCATACTATCCTTATTAATTCATTAGTTATGTGCAGAATTATAACGAGATTCATTAGTCAATTAATAACAAAAAAATTGTTCTAACTTTCACGCCCTGTAACTATTTCAATTCTATAACAATAATAATGAGTATTCTATAAAAAGATAGCTGCGTTAATGCAGAACAATATGATATATAATAATAAAAAGTAAGCCAGAAAATTCATTAATTAAACTAACAAACGTAAACAATTTCAATATATTATTTGGTACATATTGGTATAGCAAAAGTCAACTTTGACACTGCATAACTACTGTTCCTGAAGAGATAAATTCAAAAACTTTCTTTTATTAAAATTGACGTTTCATATTTTATCATGTATTGCACAAATATGTAGTTAGTATTACATTTTTAATCGATTATAAACCAAACATTTGAAGAATGCCACTTCTAATCCGCTTAGACTCATCCGTTTTGTATTGTTCATCATCAATAAAATAATCCCTGTTCATCTTGATGGTTTCAATAAAACTCTCTGCAATTAAAGAATCAAAATTTCATATTAAAGTTTCATGTTTAGTAACGATGAATATGAATACTTACGATGAAGTTTCTCAATGCTCCCACCAGTTCCATTCAGCTCATTTGGAATGCAATATTTTGGAAGTACTTCGTGTAATGATTCTAGACCACTATGTATCTGAATCTAAAACAAACAATTATTAATTAGATTTAAAACCTATTTTCTTAGTTGAAAAACTTCTTTTGGTATTTTCTTAATTGAGGAACCTCATTTACCAGGTCAAAAGATGGAAAATTAAAAATTATATAAAATTGGAAATACTCGTAATCAATAGCTAAACTATTCAAGAATATGCCCTCAAAATTTCAAGTCGATAGCTGTGGTATTTTCGAAGATATAGCCCAAAAAGCTCATAATTATATATCTTATGTTTAGTCAAATGTAAACGATTTTTTTGCAACATCGCTTTTTCATTTTGTGTACACGATTGAGAAAATTCTATTGGACTGATTTAGCTGAGTGATACCTTATTTTATAGATAATTAAATTCTCTAGAACATAACGGGAATTATTTTTTTGAAAAAGTTTATATTCATATATTTTTTCGTATTTTTAAGTCGAATTTGTATGTGAAAAATTCACTTTAAATTTAAAACTCTTTAAAAACACACAATTTTAACATTTTCTTCACAATATTCGACGTCATATTCAAGAAAATGTTATAAAGTTTACAAAAATGTTTTGGATTTTAATTTCTGATCAAAATTAAGGAGTGTACGCAGCTGACTAAGTCAAAAATCGAGATGAAAGTAATGTATTTTTGATCTGGTAAATTGAGGAAATTGATTTAAAACGTTTAACATACGCATTGTTTTATAGCACTTGGCACCAATGGCAGCATAAGGGCTAAAACGGCATTAATAAAAGGATTTGGATTAACATAGTGTATGTTCTTCAAACACATTGGGAAGCCATCGACGAGATATCCTACCATTTTGCGTGCGTTTAGGAAGCCGAATTTCTGCCAATGTTTGAAAGTCATGCCTTCCATGTCGATAATTATCTGAATGCCTTTACAACAGCCGAATTTGCGCAACCAGGCGTGTACACGCATGTCCAAGATTTTGGCATAAACGCAAAAGTCGAAGTTTTCTAGGGTTGTATCCATTAGTTTGTTGTAGAAAACGACGTGGCCTTCTGGGGTTAATTGTGGGAATGGTTCAAATACTCTGAATAAACAAGAACGTTTTGTAGATTGTATTCTGTTTATCATACCGATATTAAGACCTTATCGGTATGATAAACAGAATTTCAAAAAATTATATGTGTTCCATGGTGAAATGTCAGATCAATTCATGGATTAAATTAAATTAGTATTGTGCGATGCAAAGTTATAACAAGATTAATAGAAAAATGGGTTCAAAGTTTAAAGCCCTGTATCTTTTCCAATTTTATTGCCATAATAATTGGTCACCTATCAAAAGATAGCTGATTTAATACAGACTATTATGAGGTACAGCATTAATAAGTAAGTAAGTTAATTCTTGCATTAAAATTGAATTTAGTTCTTCTAGACGTTAAAATCAGACTTTCAAGTTTAACACCCTGTATCGTCCCGAATTTAAGTACCTCGGTAATGGGGCAAATACTAGGACATTCCAAATTTAATAATATTTTATTTTATGTACGACTTTTAAAATTTCCTTTATTAATTCATTAATTACAACTAAAAGTGTAACAAGATTCATTAGTGAAATGATTAGTGAAAAATTGGTACCAAATTTAACACGCTGTAACTTTTCCAATTTTATAGCCCCAATAATGGGTCACCAACCATAGGATAGCTGCTTTAATATAGAATAATATTATGTTTAACAGTCATAATCAAATGAATAAATTCATTAATTAAATACTGGAAAAACTTCCTGAAGACATGTTGAAATGTCCGCCTATCAAGTTTAACACCCTGTATCTCACTTAATTTCGAGACTATGCTAATGAGACAACTATTAGAATATTCCAGATTTCATAGAGAATCGTTTCATGTATAACTTTCTAAATTTTCCTTATTAATTCATTGGGTAGAAGCAAAATTACAACAAATCTCATTAGTAAAATGATTCGTAGGAAAATCAGATTAATCAGATTAAAAATTTCAGATTAAACGCCCTCAATAATGGATATCCTATCAGAAGATTACTATATACAGAATTACTTATTTACCGAATAAACTGATGTACTACGATACTAAAAAAGATACGTAATCCTGTCGCTTTCGTAGGTTGCATGTGTAAATCCGGTCGATAGAATTAAAAAAAAAACTTACGAAACATTTAATCCTTCCACATTCATTGGTATTTCTGGATCTCTCTCAGAAAACACTGCCGGGAAAGATGTACGAATTGAATAATAAGATTCAATAGACGTCTTCGTCTTTTCTACATCTAATTCACAAGAGTTAAGAAGAAGAACTAGCATTCTTTCTGCAAAAAAGACCATTTTACAATGAGCAAAATGTGATTCATGATGTAATTAACTTTAATTACACCTACCATCAGGTTTAGGTAGATGTGGCTGAGTTTCCATCCATTTTTCTAATTCCTCAACATCTGATTTGTTCATCTTTGGATTACTTTCATACAGATTTTCAATATCCATCTTAATTTGTCCTTTTTTCTTCTTGGTACAAGTTTTGTGATATGAGATTATCAGTATTTTATCAGGTGGATGAAAATATATAAAGTCTTGACAATGTAAATGAAATACATTAACAAACAATTATTAATGACAATGTTTAATTTTTACTTAAAACTTGAATGTGATAAACATGACTGCTTATAAACGCTTATACGGTTTTGAAATAATATAAGAGACAAAATGTCAACATTTCCCAAAAAAGTTTATGTTAGAGGTATTAAATGTAATTGTAAATATTTATTTATATTTGTTGTGGTTGGTAAATATAAACCTTGGTAAATATAAACGTGATAAGGTAATACGAAGCATGTTTAATTGATTATAAAGAATATTTTGTAAAAGAATGTCCGCCGTTTTTAAAATCAAACTTTCATGTTTAATACCCTGTATCGTCCTTAATTTTGAGACCACGCTTATGAAATGAACATAAGGATATTCCAAATTTAATCGTGCATGACAAATCGTGTTGACAAAATGTCAACATTTCCCAAAAAAGTTTATGTTAAAGGTATTAAATGTAATTGTAAATATTTATTTATATTTGTTGTGGTTGATAAATATAAACCTTGATAAATATAAACGTGATAAGGTAATGCGAAGCATGTTTAATTGATTATAAAGAATATTTTGTAAAAGAATGTCCGCCGTTTTTAAAATCAAACTTTCATGTTTAACACCCTGTATCGTCCTTAATTTTGAGACCACGCTTATGAAATGAACATACGGATATTCCAAATTTAATCGTGCATCGTTTCCTGTATACCTCTCGAAATTAACATTATTAATTTATTAAATACTAGCAAAAATATAATCAGATTCATAAGTAAAATGATTAGTAGAAAAACAGTTCCCGCATTAACACCCTGTCATTTTTCCAATTTAATACTCACAATAATGGGTCTTCCATTTAAAGATAGCTGCTTTAATCCAGAATAATATAATGTACAATAATAATAATTAAGTTCACTCATTCATTGTTAAATTTAAAGAACATTTCTCGAAACGTTAAAATCAGACTTTCAAGTTCAACACCCTGTCTTTTCCTGTCTTTTAAGGCTCCGATAATAGGACAAGCACTAGAGAATGTCAAATTTAATAGTAAATCGTTTCATGTATAACTCTTTAAATTATCCTTATTAATTTATTACTTACAAGCAAAAATACAAGAAGAGTCATTAATGAATGATTATTAGAAAATATTGTTCCGAGTTTATCACCCTGTAACTTTCCCAATTTAACACTTACAATAATGGGTCTTTCATCAAAAGATAGCAGCTTTAATACAAAATTATATGTTGTACATCAATAATAAGTAATGTAATAAATTGATTCATTAAAGTTTTAAAAATTTCTTGAAGGCGTTAAAATCGGACTTTCAAGTTTAACACCCTGTTTCTTTCTGAACTTTAGGACCATAATAATGGGATCACTAGGACATGCCAAATTTAATTATGAATCGTGTGATATGTAACTAGTTCTATTACTCTTATTAATACGTTAATTATTAGCAAAAATATATTAAATTTCATTAATAAAATGACAGGTAGAAAATTTTCTTCTAAATAGATGACCCTGTAACTTCTTTAATTTAACACCCACCATAATGAGTCTTTTGTCAAAAGATAGCTGCTTTAATTTAGTATAATATGATCTATAATTTTAATTTATAACTTAATAAATTTATTAATTAAATCTGAAGAAAAGGAAAAAAGCTTCTTTTATTGTAAAATCTACGTTTTCAATATTTTAAAAACCAAACCGCTGGAAAAATTCAGTTTTAATACGCTTTGATTCATCACTTTTCATATTTTCATCCTCAATATAATAATCTCGGTTCATCCTTATTGTTTCAATATTACTTCCTACAAAAATAAAGCAAACAAATCATAAAATAAAACCAAAAAATGGAAAACTTACTATGAAGGTCATCAATATCACCACCTGTTCCTCCTAAATGATTTGGAATGCAATATTTTGGAAGCACTTCAAATAACGTCTCAATTTTATTATGAATCTTTACCTAAAATTAGCCAGGTTCGATTAAAATTAACGTTCATAAATAATATGAAACAAAAACATACAGCTTGTTTTAATTCAGATGACATAAACGGATGCATCACCGCCAACATGGCGTTAACAAAATACATTGGATTAATAAAATGCACAGCCCTTAAACGTACTGGAAAACCCTCCCGACTGTAACCCAAAGTTTTGCGAAGCGGTGTGAATTTATTTTTCTGCCAGTGTCGCCATGTTGTGCCTTCCATGTCCGCGATTACTTCAGCACCATTTACACAGCCGACATTTTGCAGGAATACGTGAATTCGCATATCGACCATTTTTACAATATCGCAGAAATCGTATTTTTCTATTGATGAATCTATTAGTTTCGAATAGAATATGACGTGGCCTTTTGGTGAGAGTTTTTCCAGGGGCTCAAACATGCTAAGGAAATAATTGGTCGAGACTTAAAATCAGACTTTCAAAATTAACACCCTGTATCTTCCTAAATTTTAGGACCACGCTATTGGGGGAAGTACAAGGAGATTCCAAATTTAATAGAGGTTCGTTGCATGTCTAATCCTCTGAATTAGGCCTTTTAATACATTAATTACAAGCAAAATTAAGTAAAATGGTTAGTAGAAAAAAACAGTTCCAACTGTAAGACCTTGTAAAATTTCCAATTTCATACCTACAAAAATTGGCCTCTTACCAAATGATAGATGCTTTAATTACGACTATTATGATATGAAGCACTAACTATAGTACTAATATGTTAAGTAATTCCTTAAAATTTCAAAAAAGTAGCTTCTTGAGATGTAAAAGTAAGACTTTCAGGTTTAACACCTTGTATCTTCTTGAATTTCTGGACATCTGTAATGTGGCAAGCAGTAGAAGACTTCAAATTTAATACAGAATCGTATCATGTATAACATGCATAGTTAGCCCTATTAATTCATTAATTATAAGCAATATCATAACAAAATTCATAAGGAAAATAATTAATAGAAAAATCAGTTCCAATTTTAACCCTTTGTAACATTTCCCATTTAATGCCTACATTAATAGGTCTCCTATCAAAAGATAGCCGCTTTAATAAAGATTATTATGATGCATATCACTAGTATCTATGGTAATTAATTCATTAATTAATGTTAAAGTATTTTTTAGTTTAAAGTAATTTTTAGTGACGTTAAAATCAGACTTTCAAATTTAACACCCTGTATCTCTCTGAATTTTGAAGCTATCCCAATGAACAAGTACTATCAGACTCCAAATTTAATAGTGATTTGTTTCATATATAATAGTTTCTATTAACCCTATTAATGTATCAATTACAAGCACAAATATACTAAGATTAATTAGTACTTTTTTTAAGCTGAAAAAACTTACGAAACATTTTGGGCCTGAATATTCCTCGGTAACTCAGGATCCCTTTCTGCAAATACTGCTGGGAAGGATGAGCGGCATGTATAATAATATTCTATACATTTTTTAGCCCTTTCTACGTCAAGTTCACAAGCATTCAGAAGGATTATTATCACTTTTTCTAAAAGAAACAGAGTGAAAAGTATTATTACCAAGGGCTGAACAATTACCATCAGATTTCGGAAGATGTGGCTGGGTTTTCATCCACTTTTCTAAATCTTTAACATCGGATTTGTTTAATTTTGGATTTGTTGCATACAATGTTTTTATATTCATTTTGTTGTTTGGTACAATTGGGAGAAAGGTTTATTCGTTCGAAAACCAGAATGACCACGGAAACGAATAAAGTTTTCAATAAATTGTGTGCAGTTTTACGTGTTCAAGTGTTTTGACATCAATGAAAGTAATTTCACGACCATAAATATAATGGTAATATTTTTCAAGGATAGCGACAATTATACTCAAACGTTTTTGTTTCGTTTATATTTCAATGAAATGTATCATGATATATTTAGTAATTCAAAGTAATGTGTTATTATTGCATGTTAACACTGTTATTTTCCAGTTTTTGTGTACTGAAACTACACATTTAGTAATGCGGTTGTGAGTTTGTTTCGTTTTAATTATGTTAAAATTAAAATTTACAACTATTTACAAGGTTTAAAAAAACTTGTTTGTAATTGTATAATTGTTTGGTTTTTAATTTATATTATAATAATAACTAGTTATTGGATGGAGTTTAGAAGGCCGGATGGAAGAAGCTGAGTGAGAGGTATGAAATGGAAGGGACAAGAACTGGAGAAAGTCGAGGTATTTAAATACTTGGGCTCCCAGTTCAAGTCGTCGGGTGTATGGAAAGACCACGTGAAAGGAAGGCAAGGTATGCATGGGAAAGTATAAAGGATAAATGGGGGAGTATGTGGGGAGGAAATTGGGATATAGGAATGAAAATGTAGGATGTGTGTGTGAAGCCGATCTTACTGTATGGAGTGGAAGTGTGGGGATTGAATGAATGGGAGGTATTGGAACGGGAGCAGACGTGGTTCCTGAAGAACATAATGGGATTGGAGAGATCTACTCCTATATAGCGCTTCAGGGGACAGGAAGGCTTAGTATGAAAGTGGAAACGACTGCAAGAGTGGCAAGTAGACATGCCAGACGATGATGAAATATCGATATTTTCCGAAATCGATATTTACAATTTTACGATATATCAATATCGAAATATCGTCCTGAAATTATCGATATTATCAATATCGATCCTATCGAAACGCTATCTGTAAATGGGTTTCAGAACTAATTACAGTTACCAACAATCTACAGTGATCATTATTCCACATGGAATCTCGGACTCATACAGCAGTGTTACTAATCTGTATCCGTGATTTAATAGAAAAACATAACACTATTATGAAATATAAAAACTTATTGGTAGTCAATAAATATAACGACAAAAATCGATATTTTTTTTTACATGTCTAGGGGTAAGATATGAGGAACGGTCGGAGGTGCAATGGATGGGCAGTGAAGAGGAGGCGAGAACAAAGTTTGAATTCCACCTTTTACGCGGTACCGGTCAAGGAGATCGTGGACGCCTTGTTAACTTAAATGATAACTATCGTGTTTTATAACCGGTATTTTAAATGTTATAACCTAAATGTATACATTTCAAAGCACATTTTCCATAACCAAACTAGAACAAATAGAAATTAGTATTTATTATTACTTATACGAAGAGGTATAAACATTTTATCATATAATTTTTAAAGGTTTCATATCATTTTTATAATTAAAGAGTTAAATGCAACAGTAGTCATTAAAAATAAACAAAAGAATGAAATAGGTCGCTCAACGTTTCTTAAAACAACTAATAAATGAAAGTATTTTAAACTTTGGTTTGTTTTGCAATATGAACAAGAGCTACAGTTAGTTGAAAGGAAACTAACGTTGGAAAATTCGATTAAAACTTAAATATTTCGTGTTTTGTGCGTACATCTCGATCATGTCTTCAATTCTTCACTTTTATGCTTATGCCGTTGAGAATATCAGCCTCGTATTTTTTGTATTCGCCTTTAATGATCGATTTGTCCAAGTCAGCGTTCATTATCAACACTGGTGCTGGGCAATGGCCGACAGTTTTGTGTACTAACCAATCTTCGTGCATCTCGTGAAGATCGCGAATGTAGTTGATGGAAACTGCACTCTCGCCGTCACGGTTGCGTTTCAACATTCGCTCATGTACGACTTCAGGTGTGGAGCGGAGGTAAACTGCAAAGAAAATGATTGTTTTATAAAAAACAATTTACACGTGTTCTTCGTTGGTTTTTTTAAATTAAATTTTGGTTCAGAGATTAACGTAGTAAGTATACTACGTTAATTTTCAAAGCAGACTATTTTAATAGACTTAACAAGCCATGAAAATACACTTTGATATGGTCAAAGAGCAAACTGTTAAATGTTGACATCCGACACCTTGATGCCATATAAAAAATATCGGCTTTCAACGACATCTGTTATTAGGTGTATGTAATTTAAAATAGAGAAAGTAGGCTTTGAGGCTACATTATATCAGTTAGATTATAATTTAGATTACAACAAACTCACCAATTAAATCAACCTGTGGTGGATGAATCTCATTGAGGAACTTAAACTGTTCGTCAAGAACAGCAGCACTAGCATCTTCTATGTTTCCATCTTTATGCATCTTCTCCACGAAGATATATTTCGCACTGAAAAGGGATCTCTCCATAAGTCGGACAGCTTTATCAGTCGCTGCCTGGTGTTGCCTCATCATGGTTAACAGGACGTAGGACTCAAAACTGAAGCCCCATTTTTTTACATCTTTGTACATCAACGCCTAAAAACGCAATAATTTTCAATATTCTCGACTTGATTCTTCTTTTCATACCGTTAATACTATATTTTCTACTTTTTAAAGACTTTAAAGGCAATTTATAAGTTTTTCTTCCCTTTAAGTTCTTTAAACAAAATGTTGTCTTAACAAGAGCTTAGAAATTATAACAATATTTTCGAAAATTATCAATTTGTCTTGTTTTCACATTAGTTAAACAACAATTTTCCACTTCTTCGAAAGAATTAGAAACAAAATACAAGTAAACTTTCCGAAATTATCACTTTTTCTTACCTTTATGTTCTTCAAAAAATTTTTCTCACATAACACTTTAAAAAGATAAATACACCGATATTTTCATTAATTAACAATTTGTCTTACTTTTACGTTTGTTCAACAACATTTTTCCACTTTTTCGAGAGAATTAGAAGCAACATTTTTCTTATTTTACCGCACTTTATACCACATTTTTGTAACTTTACAAGAGTTTAAACAAAAATATTCAACTTTTTCAAGAGAATTAGAAGCAAAATACATCGATATTTCCCAACTTAATAGTTTTTCTTACTTGTACGTTCCTTAAAAACTCCATTTTTCTAACTTTCAAGAGTTAAAAAGGGAAAATATATTGAGAGAATATTATTGTTCCCTCGAACTATCTGATTTTCTTGCTTTCATGTTCGTTTAACAACAATTTTTCGTGAGAATTAGAAGCAAAATACAACTGCATTTTATGAAATTATTACATTTTCTTCCCTTTATGTCTTTTAAACAATACTTTTCTAACTATACACGAGTTTGAAAAGGGAAATAGAACAATATTCTAAAAATATATCAATTTGTCTGTCTTAAGGAATAGTTAAACAACATATTTTTCATTATTCAAGGAAATTACAAGCTTAATATTTCAACATTTTCGGCAATAAATACTTTGACATATCTTCACTGTCTGATCAACATTTTCATAACTATAAAAAGGTTTAAGGAGAGTATCACAACAATATTCTCATAAATTATCAATTTGTCTTGCTTTTATATCGTTTAAAAAACATTTTAGCAACTTTTTCAAGAGTTTAAGAGAATATTGTTGTAAAACATTTCCAACAGTTTGCAACGAAATCTAAAGCATTTTAGAAGGTAAAAAAAAGCAACTTACAAGTAAATTATGCCCATTAAAGTCGGTCCATTGCTCAATAGGTTCAGCAAGCACTTGCACATCTTTGTACTTATCGAAATGCTCGAGAAGCGTCGTTTTCCCACTTCCAATATTTCCTTCGACGATCACGTTAAAAGGACGAGTTTGTGCCATCTTTCGAATACTTTCCAAGAAATAAAAACACAAATCAATGCCAAAAAAAGTAAAGAACAAACAACAGAACGATGGACAATGAAGACGCGTGCTTTGCCTACGTGATCCTAACGAATTTTGGCGGTTTTTCAACCGTCTTTTGGTTAGGATTCACTCAAGCATTCTCACTCCCCACTTAAAACTGTATTTTGAATGTCAACGGCTCAACATACATGCAATATCCAGAGAAAACTACCTGCCTCATTACAGGTACCAATATCTACCATTTTTCAGACACATTTACTGACTTTAACACAGATTAACGCCTAATGTTATTCATTGAATCTTTGAAACTTTACAAATACTCGTCTTTTATTAAACCTACATGATTTTGAGCCTTAACGATGAATTTATGAATGCACTTGCAAAATATGATGAAATAATGACTCAGCAAGTACATATAGTCAGTTTTATAGCATTATTAAGTATACTCACCAATTCAGCAGGATTTTTGCGTTATTCATCTTGTGGTTTTCACAGCATTTTCAGTTATTTTTATCGGTTTATTTCTCGATTTTAATAGGTTATATGCTATTATATATGAATAATGATATTGTATACATATTAATAATGGTGCACAAGTTGTATAGTGATGTTTTGGGCATTTTACAACGTGGAAAACACTTGAAAATTGCGGTTGTAAATGAACGTTAACAAAATGCTTGGCATGATTAAACAGCTGATTGCGTCAAATTGCAACTGCATAAATATGACCTTGTCGGAATTGATTTTATCTGAAGGTTATATGATTGTTTTGAATTATTACAGGGTAAGTTTATATTTTAGTCAAATAGATCAGTTTATTTGTATATTTATTGAGATTTTCAGAGTTTTTTTTTGAGGTTTATGAGTCTGTTCTGACACGTTAGTATTGAACATAGGCAACCCAAATATCAAATTTATTAGATTGGAAAAAAAGAAATAATAAGTAAAATTCTTTAGAAAATACATTTTTGTGTGTTTAATAATTCTATAATGCATGTGTATATTACATTTATATTTTTTGTTGTTCTTTTCGATGTTGAATTTTATGTGGAGTAGTATAGGCAACCAATTTTACAGATATTTGAATTTAAAATATTTAGAGGTTACCTTATGGTTAATAATTTGTCTTTTTCTCTGTTTAAATAGGTTTAAATTGTTTAAACGCCCTTATTCCTTTGAAAAAGTGGAAAAATGTTGTTTAACGTTCATTAATACAACCGGAAATCATATTTTGTGAGAATATTCTTGAGTTTCTGATTTCAAAGTTTTCAAAGTCTTGTAAAGTTAAAAATCAAAAATTGAGGTTATAACATACAATACATTTTAATAACCCTGGTTATAAAAATATTAAAACAAAACGTTTATGAGTCTGTTTTAACAAAACTTAGTGTTGAACATAGGCAACCCAACTATCAAATTTATTAGATTGGAAAAATAGAAATAATAAGTAAAATTCTTTAGATAATACTTTTTTTGTATGTTTAACAATTCTATAATGTATGTGGATATAAAATTTATATTTTTTTATTGTTCTTTCCGACGTTGAATATTACAATTAATAAAGGCAACCAATTTTACAGATATTTGAATAAAAAATGTTAAGAGTTTACGTTATGGTTAATAAACTGTCATTTTCTCTGTTTAAAAAGGTTTAAATTGTTTAAACGCCCTAATTCCCTTGAAAAAGTCCAAAAATGTTATTTAACGTTCATTAAAAACAACAAAAAATGATATATTGAAAGAATATTGTTGAATTTCCGTCTTAAAATCTTGTAAATTTTAAAATAAAAAATTGAGTTGATATCATTCCATACTTTTTAATAACCTAAGGTTATAAAAAATATTAAAACAGAAATCGTTGCCATCCTGTTCTGATACGTTTGGATTCGTCCGTTTTACAGCGTTCATCGTCAATGAAATACTCCCGGTCTTTTTTTATAGCTTGTATAAAGTTTTCTGCAAAATAATGAATAAAATTATTTAACCTCTAAAGTTAAGCAGGTTTAACCTATATGTACGTCCTTGAAATATAGGTTATAATCCTATATCTTTCATTCTACTTTATTTAAAAATGAAAAAAAAAACTTACTTTGAAGTTCTTCAAGACTACCACCAGTTCCATTCAACTCGTTAGGAATACAATATTTCGGAAGTGCTTCCACTAATGAATCTAACGAACTATGAATTTTAATCTGCAACATTATTCACAAATTGGAATAAATTTTAAAATAGGTTAAGTGATTTTTCATGATTGTTTACTGAAAATTACCATATGTGTTATATCAAACGGAAGTAAAGGAAGTAAGACATGTAAAATAGCGTCGAGAAAGCCTGGTGGATGTGCAAAATGTATACATTTTAATTTCATTGGGAAACCTTCAAGCATGTAATTCATAACTTTACGTGCATTTAGTAACCCACATTTTTGCCAGTGTTTAAAAGTCCATCCTTCCATATCTATAAGTATTTCAATGCCTCGCACGCAGCCGAATTTCCGCAACCATGAATGTATACGCATATCCATAAGTTTGACAAATGTAAAGAAATCAAAGACTTCTAGAGAGGGATCCACAAATTTTATGAACAAAACAAGAGTGTTATTTGGAGTTAGTTGTTTTAAAGGTTCAAAAATACTGAAAGCAAAAAAGAAATAGTATATAGGACAAAGAGCATGTAATGCTCGCTTGCGGCTCATGCCACAATTTGTCATACTCGTAAACAATGTGCATGCTTTATACTTTTGCGATATACTTATTCTACGACTACGACTTTTTCTACGACGATGTGAAAATATTCACGAGTAGATTTGGTTTTCCACCCTTATCCGATCTCTGGGGTAGTTGTCATATATATCAAAAAGTTCCTTATTTTATGTACTTTCACAAGGTATAAACACGTTCCTGATTATTGTACTGGGAAAACAAAAAATAAATAGTTTATTGTACAAAGAGTATGTAAGGCTCGCTAGCGGCTCATGTCACCATTTGTCACACTCGCAAACAATGTGCAATGCATGCGATATACTTTTTCTACGACTATTGTATGTGAAAATATTCACGAGTAGATTTAGTTTTCTGGTATTGGTTTGTCTTCTGTCAACATTTACACGTTATGTACAGTCGCGGCGGATCGGGTACGAAACCACGTAGCAATTAGCAGTAGGCAGCGGCGTATAGTGAAGTTAGAAGTGAAGGTAATCCGCCAAAAACAAATGAACGCGTGATCGACGTGAGATTTGCTCATTTTGATGCAAGTTTTAAATATATTTTAAGTATATTAAAAATTAAGCTATCAACATGAAATAAGTCGTAAAATATTTCCTAACGATTCTACTTCAATCCGACATGAATATTATCCCAATCCGTTCATGATAAGACAGTCATTTTTGCACTTTTAAGAGATGTTTGTGGTTTTAAGAGATATAATTTTTGAAATCCTCGTTTTCAACTTCAATGTTGGTTTTCCACCTTTATCCGATCTCGGGGGAAGTTGTCATATATATCAAAATGTTCCTTATTTCATGTACTTTCATAAGGTATAAACACGTTGCTGATTATTGTACTGGGAAAACAAAAAAGAAATAGCATATTGTACAAAAAGCATGTAATGCTCGCTTGCGGCTCATACCACAATTTGTCATATTCGTAAATAATGTGCATTGAATGCGATATACTTTTTCTACGACTATTGTATAAGAAAATAATCACGAGTAGATTTAGTTTTCTGATATTGGTGTGTCTTCTGTCAACATTTACACGCTATGAACAGTCGCGGCGGATCGGGTACGAAACCAAGTAGCACTTAGCAGTAGGCAGCGGCGTATAGTGAAGTTTGAAGCGAAAGTAATCCGCTAAAAACATTTGAGCGCGCGATCGATGTGAGATTTGCTCATTTGGAGGCATAGTTTTAAATATATTTTAAGTATATTAAAAATTAAGTTATCAACATAAAACAAGTGGTGAAATATTCCTTATCTCTTCTTCTTTAATCTGATATGATTATTATCCTAATCCGTTTATGATTAGATAGTCATTTTTGTACTTTTAAGAGATATTTATAGTTTTAAGTGTATTTTTTTGAAAACCTCGTTTTCAACTTCAATCTTGGTTTTCCACCCTTATACGATCTCGGGGGAAGTTGTCATATATATCAAAATGTTCCTTATTTCATGTACTTTCATAAGGTATAAACATGTTCCTGGTTATTGCACTGGGAATTTCGATTTTGCTCGATGCCGGTAGCCTTGCTCGCCACGACTTCAGCTATGAAACTACGAACCCATTATGTAACTTTCTTGCCTAAATCTACATAAACTACCAACATCATCTACCAGATATTATTAGTCTACGATCAACGAGTATTGTTATGATCAGTCGTAGGTTATGTACAACATAACTTTATCAACAACGTTAATATAAAGTATACATTACAAAACATGAGTAGAAAAAGAGTAATAGTTTCAAAATTGAATGTTTAAAAGGAATTCTTTCAATTTTAAATCTGAAGAAATGAATTTCTAGAGAGAATTACCAAGAATTTAAGCCTTTTATAAGTTTCGGTGATTCCGGATCTCTTTCGGAGAACATTCCAGTAAACGATGTGCGAATTGTGTAGTAATATTCAATACACTTTTTCGACTTTTCTATGTTTAGATCACATGCATTTAGAAGGATTATTATCATATTTTCTACAAGCAATAAAGTGAACAAAAAAGGTTGATGTTGAAGTTGGATAGTTACCATTAGTTTGTGGAAGATGTGGTTGAGTTTTCATCCATTTTTCTAGTATCTTAACATCGGATTTCTTTAATTTTGGGTTTGTTTCATACAATTTATCTATATCCATTGCTGAAATGTTGCGTTTTGTAGTTTCTTTGAACGTTCTATTTGTAGAACTTAATGTTTTATAGTTTTAACATTAAAAATAAGTATGTCAAAGGTGATAAGACATTATTATGCATTTTATTTTTTAAGGAAATGGACAGTTGTACATATTTTACATTTAACAGGTTTATCAATTGACCTTGTGCTTAAAAATGTGGAAAATGGCGTATGAAGCGGTAGGCTTATCAGAGGTGGCGGTGGGTAGGTTGCTGATAAGGAATGAGTTAAGCGTGAAAGTCG
>JAODAC010082692.1:61551-109922 GCA_027575185.1 Mimaenictus wilsoni | reverse complement strand
ATATAAATCAAAATCGCACAAAAAATGATGAGTCAGGGGAAACAAAATTTGTTTGAAAATAACTTATTAGAAAAAAAAGATTTAAAATTCCAATAGAAACAATTTTGTTTTAATAATTGTTAAAAATCTGCCTAGTAACAATTTGTTAATAAGCAACATTTGCTGCCATCGCCGCGCCGTCATAATCAAAATGACAAAATAATAGCGAAATTATAGATAGCAAGGTGTTAATTATTAATCAAGTTGTAATTGACAGAAAACATTAGCCGTATGTCGCTAAAAACCTTCCAACCCTTGATGCACAGTAAACGCACTACATGAACGCCAATAAAGAAAATAGGATTGCCTTACCTTGGTGATTAAGAAGTTTCCGGTACTCTTAAGGATGTTGAGTTGATGGTGGATGATTTCCGGTCCCCGTCTGTGCAACGGAGGAGATGAGCAGGTAGTGGAGTTCGGAAGGCTAACGACACTCGCTGAAAGTCGCCGTTTACAACACTTCCCGCATGGTTACAGTTTGTCTCTCGCCGTCCTGCCTCGCTTCCTAGTTGTGGGATGACGAGCACGCAACGGCGTCTTCTCAGGGGGCGCACGAGCTTGCACACTCTTCTCGACGAAACACATACACACGCGCACACATACATGCACCGCACGCAACTACGTACCCACGAATGAATCCAACCACACTCACAGAGATGGAAACACTCGTAGTTCGTTTGAAGAATTGTTTCCACTCAGCAGCTGGTGCGTTATCGCCTCAAAACAACTTAGAATGCACTTGTTTTAAATGAATTTAGTCATTTGTATTCGTTCGAACGCTAGTTAGTCACCTCACTAGCACGAAGTTTACAACACCAAGTCGTTCACACACAAACACTAATGTTATTGCGATGGGCTTGTGGTTACTGGTGCTGCTACCGCTGCCGACGTTGGAGCGCCCGAAACACGCGCGGACCCCCGTTGTCTCACGGCACGGCGACGACAAAAACACACCGTTGGGCTCGTTGGTGCTCTGCTGCTGCTGCTGCTGGCACGGCGTTCGATTTATCGATCAGTCGGCCATCTTGACGTTCGTCTTCGTGCGTGCGCGCTGTTTGTGTGCGTACGCATGAACGTTCCGTCTCTCTCGCGCACGACGTTCGGTAACCGTCGTGGACATTCGCCAATGTTCGGCTATACTCGTCACACCCGTCAATTTACAAGTTCATACCATCGTATGTTATCGTTGCTTTAACACTCATTCGACCGTTTCCGATAATACACGACTTCTTTCGGATTTTGACCATACAACACGATTCTCTGGAAAATATAAAGCGATGTTCATACTCTGTTACATTTTCTTTTTGTATGAAAATTATACATTTCTTTAAAACTATCTATTTATGTAAAGATTATTTCACCTAATCATTACTTTTCTACTGTTTTCTAAATACTATTGCAGTTTTAAACCAAACTTTGATTAAAATGATACAGATTAGTAAAGTTTAAGAGAACAAGCTTTAGTTATGTCATCAATTTGACGTTTTAATTTCGCAAATACAAATAAAGGTATTTGTTTCTAGTTTATGGTGTTGGTAGGACAGAAAACCACAAGAAAACCGCAACTTGCGAGTAACTTATGCCGATATAAGTGATTATAAAACGCAAGTTGCAGAATGGACGAAATAAAATCGAAGATTTTAAGCCTCCTCAACAAACAGGTACAGATAATCATTAATGTAAGGCAAATTCAATGTAATTCATTGCAAGTTATGTAGGGGCCGAAAATTCCATCGATGGGCTTTTCTGATGCGAATTACCACTTCCCAAAAGCCGAGACCCTCTCAATAAACAGTAAAACAGCTCCGGAAACCGATCGGCCTGCTGATCAAGAGATTCTAGAGAGCATTGAAGCTGCCTATTTTGCCCCAAACAATTTTGATATTTGTCGCTTTGAATTGGAGGTATATTAACTGATGAAAAGGTGTTTATAAGTAAGGAAACTTACCTTGAATACTTGCAGAAACTCCCGGATGTGTTGGATTGCGATAGAATCCAATCCGATTTCAAGCTTTTGAAACGACAGCATCAAGTTGTGAGCAAGAAAGTCCTGCAGTTGATACTGGAGCATCAAAACGCTTGTGGCGATGAGTTTAGGGAGATGCTGGCTCTTTGCGAGCAGTTGGAGGAGACGCTACACCTCTGTCGGGATGGTCGAGGGAAGTTGCATGTTGCAGAGAGGCAAGTAGCTGCCACCCTCGCGGTTTTGGCCAGTCACAGGAAAAGGAAATGTGTTCTACGTTTACTCCAAGATTTAAATACCATCAAAGCTTTGGTCAGTCATCATTTCTCTCATATTTTTAAAACATTGGTGAACTAAAAATATTAAAACTTTCAGTATCAAACGGATAGTCGTCTGCGTGAGCTTCTCCAGCGGGAAAACTACGCCGGTGCCATCCAGTTGATACTCGAGTGTCAGGCAGCTGCACAACGGCATAAGCACTTTCACTGCGTTGCTGCGCTCACGAATAAACTGCAGGAAACATTGGAGTATACCGAGGAGCAGTTGGATCGTGTCTTGGCGCAAACCTGTTACTTTTTCGATGCTCAACGATATGGAAAACTTCAAGCAGCGTATAAATTGCTCGGGAAAACGCAGATCGCTGTTGATCATCTTCACATGCACTATATTAGTAGCATCTACACCACGTCTGTTAATATCGTTTATGTCTACGTGCAGCAGGAAGTTTCACCTGTGGGAGGTGAAGCTCAGCAAAATGAGAAGAAACCTTACAAAAACTTGTGCCTGGTAAGTAGTTTATTCCAAATTTAATTAATTTGTAAGAAATTTTCATTATGCAAAATTGTTTATAATGTATAGTTTTTCATAAAAAAAAAGAAAAATTCGAATTAAAACGAAACTTAATTCAAAAAATTAAACTTTAACGGATTTGAAAAGGTTAACTTTTGTATTACGGTTATACATAACCTGAAACAATTGAAACTGTCAAATTTTATTGGACTAACCCACGATAATCTCAGACATACGTTCATTGTGGAAATGAGATGGTTGTTACCCTATCTATATTACGATGTATATGAAAAAGTTATGTGGGTTAGTCCGTTTATGCATCAAATATTTAAAAACGCACTATCTATGCCGAACATACCTGAATAACTTAAAAACTCGAGCAACCCGAACATATTTACAAGTGTAGCAATATATACTATTATTACAAACCTCACCTTCACAGGCCGTCAATCAAGAGAATTTTATCCCTTGCTTGATGGACTTATGCAAGGCACTCTTCAAAATAGTCCTTAGCTATCGAAACCTGGTGCGTTGGCACGAAGTACACGATGTTTCTTCCCCATCGGATGTCTCGCCACCTTCTGAGAGCGATGAAACAGGTTCGGGTGACGCCGAAGGTGACTTCAACAAGTTGTACATCAAGCAGAAACTGGAGCACAATCTGACCAAAATTTGGCAGGACGTACAGAGCAAAGTCTCTAGCCTTTTGATGAATAGCGACTTGGGGATGTATAAGTTTGATCAGTTTGTTCAAGTTTTAGGTGTAGTTCACAGGTATTTATCGCTTTTTCTTAATAAAATATTTCTTTATAATAGAATTGATATTTTTGCAGATTGATTGAAGTAGGTGAAGAATTTGCCTGTAGCAAGTCTGAGGAACTTCACGAGTCGATTCGTGTGCAGAGCGTTAACTATTTTAATCATTACCACGCGCAACGCCTCGAGGAATTGAGGATTTTCCTAGAGAATGAAGCGTGGCGGATTTGTCCAGTGAAGAGCACGTTCGATATTCTACAGCTGCAGGAGTTTAAGGCGATGCGACATGTTTTAAAGTCGTTTCGGCGTACTGGTGGGTTTTTCTCATCGATGGTGTCGACAGCGACATCAGCGTCAGCCGGTGGAGGTGATGGCGCGTCGCATTCGTCAACGCACTCGCAGGACGGTAGCACGTTTACTGGGAATTATTTTATTCGTTTTGCTGACCATGGCACACCGTTCGACTTTGCACCCACTGAGGAGGCGGTTGAAGAGGATATTTTGCTTTCTTCCGCCGATGAATACTGCACGGAGGAGAGTGATGATGAAGATGAGGAACTTCATAAGGAGTTTGTTGATGAATACGCCGAAATTGAGTAAGTTTTTGAAAATATTTTCTCATATACACGATCAATTCCGAATTTTTAAATTCTAGAGTTTGTCTTAGATCTAATTTTGCTTACAGTAAGAAGAAAGATGTAAAAGAAAAAGAGTCATTACGCAAGGAACGGCTTCGCACACATGTGCTCACAAACACGACACTAAGCGTCCTGCGACAGATGGGGAAATATCTTCAAATGTCCCGCTTGCTTAAACCGATCGCCTTCGATGTAATCAAGTGTATGAATCAATTGTTCGACTTTTATTTGTACGCCGTGCATTGTTTCTTTGCGTCCGATTTGGTAGGTTTCACTAGTGTATTTTTCTTTCTTTGACTTACTTCTTTGACATTCTTTGCAGACTGTGTCCTCATCAACCTTCTACTCTCTTTCGCTCAGCTCGACCCTGAAACGCATACAAGAGGCGCTGCTCTACGACTACGGCGATGATGTCGAAGCAATGGCGATGAACGGCGAGCTGAAAGTGCACAAACCCTTGCTGTCGCCGATGGTCGACCTCAAGCAACCCGAGACGCTGCACGGTCTCGCCGAGCGTGTCGTCGGCGTTGAGAGTTTGGTGTTTCTCGCACGGCAGTACGAAGCGCTGCAGGGTTATCTCGAGTCGCTGGTGCCGTCGCAGCATAAAAGTATTTTGCAGCAGTTTTTTAATCAGGTGAGTGTTTTTACGATTATTTACCCTAGTTGGGTAAAAAATCGAAATTGTTCAAAAAAAGTACGAATATTTACGAAGCCAGAAAATTTACGAACATTTTCCAAGTCCAAAGTTGGAGATATACGAATGCTTCCGAAATTTAAAACTTCACATCGACATTTTACGAAGTTTATAAATCATTCATCAATTTTCGAAGCCTAAACTAATTCGGAAACGCTAGGGAATTTTTATGGACGTTTCCGAGGTTCATAAATTTACACTTCCGAAATGGAAATTCTACAAAATGTCAGCAAATGACACAACCGACGTGCTATTCATGTAAATTTAGCTATGGAAGTTATTGAAACGATGTCACTGCCATATTATTTCAATTAGTGAACATTGGTGAAAATTGTGAACTGGGCTATTACATTTGGAAATGAGCACAAACCAAGTAATTTACCCGTCTCTGCACCATACAAAATCTCTTTTACTTTTTAAACGTTTCTTCAACAGAGAACATTCACTTTCTTACTATTAAGAATTGATTGATGGTATTAAGGCATTCATTATTTCATGATCCTGCCACTAAACCATCTATAACGATGTCAACTTAACCCCTGTAAGAACATAACCACCAGAAGTCATATTAACCAAAGGATGCGTACGTTCCGGCAAAACTTGGTAATCCCTCATAAAATTACTACATAACTTCACATTTGTCACATCACGACGTCCAACCAACGCAAAATATAAGTCCTGCAAGGGTTCACGTACCGCGTTGTAAATCACAAAACTACGCGACGCTTTCAAAAAACCAATAATCTCTCGAACGATACTAAGAGGATGTTCTCGCGACGCTACGATAATTCCATCAACTCCATTTCGCAGAATATCAGCAGCTGAGTGACATTGATAGTGCCATTGCGGGCGCTTCGGTCGTTTTTCGGTAGTCTCATCGTTAACATCTTCAAGTTTACGCTTACCAAGTTTCACAGTTTCTTGTTCTTCTTTAGAAGACGAGTTTTTAGAAGCGTCGAATTGTTCATGTTGCTTCTCAGGTAAGACGTAGTCTTCATCGATGGTTTTATTCTGATGTAGCCACCTTAATACTGAGTGAATATTCACCGCAATGCATCGGTTGTTCTGCTCTTCAGGCAAATGCAGTGCTTGCAATGCGCCACGTTGATTATCGTTCCCCGGATAGAGATAAACGAGCTGTCCGTCATTATCCCCGCCAATTCGCTGCATAATTGCAGCGGGAAGCAAACCCTTGGTGCCACTATCAAACAGCACAAATCTTCCACCAGATTGTACGTTTGCATAATTCAGCATTTGCGAGATATCATCGATGCGTATAGACACGTTCGCCTCCTGCTGCTTGAAGAAAATCTTAGCCATCAGCCGAATTGTAGGTCGACGCACTGTAATATAACCGTAATACTTCTTCTGCTTCTTTTTGAGATATTTCTCCTGGCTGTATTCGGTCTTTTTATCAAACGTTCGTGAATTCGTTACTAATTTTTCTAGGATCTCGGTGGTACTTTTCTCATCACGTAGCGCTTCAATTTCTCGCTTGGACAAGGCTTGCGAATTGCCATCGTCGACGATATGGCGATTGTCGCGTCCGGATTCACGTACGTCAATCGCTGAGATGTCCTGCACACGATCGACTCTGGCCAGTTTGTACGAATTGTTACCGGTTGGTTGCATTTGAAAATGTTGCATGTACGGCTCACCGATGATGGCGTCGAGGTTGATGTGATGCTGGCCGAGTTTCACACTGCTACGCTCTTTGACGCGATGCAAACGCATGTATTCTTGACGCTGGATGAGCACATAGTCGCCAGATTGAATTGTATTTTCCATGGCTGTTGAAAAGTGTGAGGTTAAGTTCACATAAAGCATATATATTCTATAACAATCAACATGTTTTTGTTGATTTACTTATTGGGAGTACGAATAGCGTTTTAGAAACTTACTCTGTAACACGTAACAACGGAAAGTCTTCAATTTTAAAGTTGTCAACAGTTATACGGTGTTATAGCAGGGCAACGATTTAACCTCACAAAAATGTGTTTATCATCGGCAGTCATCGGAGATGGTCGTGTAGTGTTTGTAGGAGTCACTAAAATTATAATAATTTGATGATAAAACTCGAAAAATACCCGAGTATTTAAAATGTTCAACCGATTAAAATTTAAATGATGAAAACGTGGATGATATTAGCATTGAAGTTGATAATTTCCAGGTGAACTAAACTTTTTTCTTTCAAAAATGTATAGACAATCAGCAGTGCAATAGATTTGCGTCGCCCCGTTTACATGACTGTCTGTGCCCAGGCCTTTGATCTACGCCAAATTCTCACTTCGATGTCGAGAATCAACTGGGAGGTCAAAGAAGTCATGTCACAACACAATGCATACATAGATTTACTCCTTCGGGTAAGTACCGTACAGATATTTTCATTTTAAATTGAATTTGAAACTGAACCGGTTGTATTAATTTTTGAACTAGGAAATTCAAATCTTTACAATGCGACTAGAACAAGTAAACACCCAAGTACACATCAGCGAAGCGATCATGAGTGCCCTCTGGGAAAATATCGCCCACATTATCACGCACACGCTTGTGCAAGGCTTTGCAGAGGCCCGCAAATGCACGCCCTGTGGACGCGCTCTCATGCGGTTGGACTTTACGCACTTTTTGCAGACGTTCGAGCAGATCACTGGCGTTCGGCCTGTGCCGCACAAAGACTACGTCGACAACTACATCAACGCGTTCTACATTCCAGAGCTGGAGCTCGACGCATGGATGCGCGCCCACGGCGAATACTCGTCGAAGCACCTCTACGGGCTCGTCAGTTGTGCGTGTGCTAACAACAAAAAGTCGAAACAACGACTGTTTGCCGTTATAGAAGAGTTGGAGCGTGCGCAGCGGTAGCACCCGCCAATCGTATTATCGTTTCGACTTATTTATGCTTACAAAGTACACTGTAAACTTACTTATTATTATAACATACACACACACACACACCACACACAGCATCTGACTAATTGTATGAAGGAGAAGAGAGGAGGCGAGAAATATAATGAGAATAAAGTCTAACTCACTGTTTTTAGTTGTTGTTTTTGTTGATTTCTTTGAAGTTGAGTTTTTGTGGATGGCTTCGTATTCAGATGGGAGAATGTGGTTGGCTACTGCAAGAAATTATTGAGAAAATAATGTAATGGTGTTAGAACTCACCATTCGACATTAGATGAGTTGGAATTAGGCCAATATACTTGACACCGTAGAAATCAAAACTAAACAAGTACGCTACTCAAGTTTGCAAAGTCAGGCAGAGATCATGCCTACACTTTATAATGAGACATGCAAAATTTTATTCAGTTAACCATGGAAAAATCTACGGTGCCCATAATAGTAGAGTCAGGCATAGATCATATCGAATTTTATATAATGAGATTTACAAAAGTAGACTCATGAAACTTGGGCACCGTAGAAAAAATGTACGGTGCGCACAATAGTTGAGTCAGGCTTAGGTCATATCGGAATTTTTATAGTGAGATATACCAAAGTTGACTCAACAAACTGGCGAACCGTAGAAAAAAAGTACGGTGCACACAATAGTTGAGTCAGGCATAGATCATGTCGACATTTTTCAAATGAGATGTACGAAAGGTGACTCAACAAACGTGGGCACCGTAGAAACAAAAATGAAAAAAGTGCGGTGCCTAAAATATTTATGTCAGGTGTAACTTAGCTCGAAATTTTTATATTGAAGTATACAAGAAATGACTTATTTTACTGAGTACCGTAGAAATAGAACTGAAAGAAGCAAATTATGTGCGACTTACTTTTTGTTGTCATTTGCGTACTCTTAGAAGAAATCTGATGCAGTTGGTCGTCGTGGGACTTGTATCTTTAGTAGATCGTTGGTGAGATCAGGTGTATCTTCATTCTTCCTTTTTACACCGAGGTTGGGTTTGCCAGGCGTTTGTTGACCAACCGGTGTACGTATCGCCGTGCGTAGTGACGGTGTTGATGGCGTCCGGTGGGAGGCGATATCACCTAGTTTTAGTCTCGCTGTAGCAAGGCGTTGAGCTGCAGGTGACATACTGATGAGGCGATCTCGGGATGATCCCGTATATGGGGAGGGGCTGTAAAAATTAATTTGATACAAAATTGCGAGGACAAAAATTGCAAATAACTCCTGCGTCTTAAAATTTCTAAAATAACGCACCTTTGAAATTGTCTCCGAGCTGCATCCATCGCCTTCTTCTTTCGATCGCGATGCCTCTCACTTGCCTTCTCCGCCAATGCAAAAGCCAACTGCTCCCGTTTTGGCGGTGCGTTTATCTTAAACGAAGGCCCCGGTGTTCGCACCAAAGGCGTATCACTTCCATCCAGGCGAAACGGTGTGCCTTCCACCTCACCCCACGTCATTAGAGGACTCTCAGCGACGCCCGGACACGGCGACGGCGTCCTTACTAATCCAAATCCACCCACCTTTGGTGTTCCAGTCACCACCTCCTTGCCGTCAACGCCAATCTTCCCATCTAAGCCACGCGCTTGTTTCTTGGCCAACTCCGTAATCGTCTCCTTATTCTGACTTTCATTAAAAGGATTCAACGCCAACCTTGTATTAGAATGCACCACCTCTTGACGCTTTTTATGATACTCCAACTCTTCCTCTGGAGTCATCTCCACACCATCTGGGACATACATGATAAAGTTCTTATTCTTATAAGTCCAGGTGTTGATATTTAACTTTCGTTCCGGCAGTGCTGCTTGTTGCTGCACACTGGGGAGTGCCAATTGTTCAGCTTGCTCCTTTAAACTATTCGCCTCCTCCTTGTAGAGGTAGGAATACTTCAGTCGATGTTTCCTACTCGATTCCTGCATAATTTCATCGAAACTTTGATTATCTTCGGACGTATGACCATTAAGGTATTGATCCAATGATAAATTCTTCACAGTTTTGTCACCTAAGTCGATTTTACTTGTGCTAGAAGGAGCAGGACTTGCAGGTTCCTCCTGCGAGTTGTGAATATTGGCTGGGGTTTCAAACGTAGCCGGACTCGGCACTAAAAATCATTTTATTATACTCCTAATCATATAAAAGGTAATTTGCTTACGTCTGTTAGGTGTGTGCCGTCTGTTTGTATACTTTAGGTTCAAATCTCTGATTTTGATAACGTCGTTCTTCTCAACTGCTTCGAGATACTCGGTTTTCGCTTTTAATTTTTCTAGGTCAGGGAAAAAGTCACGTTCGATGATCTTTCCCATTTCCTGCAATGAGAATTATGTTTTAGGCAAAATTAAGACATTTGATGGACGTCTATAATCGTCTGCTTAAGAAATGTTTGTTAAAAGCGTTTTAAATATTAAAAAGATTTTAAACTTACTTCAACGTAAAGTTCGTCGTCGAGAACCTTTTGTTTCTTCTTTTTAACACTGGTGGGAACTTTGAAAACAATTTCTTTATTTAATTCTTTCATAGCGACGATAGCACTATGACCTGGTGTACTTGAGGCTGGAGAATCCATTGTTACCGTTTGCAGAATTTCAAGAATATTATATTTCACAGATTATCATTTATGTGCGTCCACATACATCAGCTGCTAGTAAACGATTTGATAACCTAAAAAAATATTCTAGGCATTGTGATATGCAACACAGATATCAGATGTTTTCAATTAACAAAATGTCTAAATAAGTACAGTTTTCCCGATGCTTTCTGGTAAAATACTGAAATTATTCGTGATTTAAAAAATCCGTTGGAAGTAGTTAAATATTACCAAAGAAGATGCATGTTAATTTTGTAAGCACTTTCATTTCAATTTATAATAACTTGAGTTTGTCTGTCAAGTGAAGTTATTCATGAAGTAGTTGCTTCCTTGATGGTTAATTATTTATAATTATGAATCAAGGTGTATTTTTAGACCGTCTCAATTAAAATATCTCGTTTTTGGTATGGAATTTGATATCAAATAAGAAAGCAAATTAAAGGCTCTGTTATGTGAAATTATATAGATAGCAATAGGTTTAGAGGCTGCCTAGCTAAAGAAGGTTAAATATTACCAAAGACCGATTATCGAAATTGAAAACATGAAAATGTTTTTATGTATGCAACTTAAATTACAGGAAACAAATAAATGCATCACCTCACGTTTCTTTATATTTGCTACTTTTAGTATATGCAACTCACATTACCCAAAAACAATAGTCGAAAAAATTCGAACAACATTAATTAAATAGTTGTAATGCTTCGAAATGAAGTATTCCAAACTGAAATTTAAAATAATGTAATTTATTAAGTTGTTAATATATAAGTTAATCACTTTCAGAATTTGTAAATTAGTTGAAGAGTGTCGACAAAATTTAGAACGGTCTTCAATTATTTTGCCCCACAATTAGTCTCTCAACAAACGCGGGAAAGAATCGAATCAACGCAAACCGCACATGTTTTTGCCTAGCGCTCCCGTGAACGCGATTTCTTCAGAACCACGCCTGACGATGCATCGCTCTCCTCCAAAGACTGAAACCGCCGTTTACGCACGTTACCACTGCCATCTCTTCCACCGGCCGCCCTAACCGGCATACAAACAACCGATTTTAGTACATACTACTAACTAACAATATTCGCACGAGTTGCATCCATAAACACACGAAACTCAAAAAAGAAGAGACCCAAATGTATGGAGTTACTCGGCATAGGGTAGTCGTGTATGTCTCGCCAGTTTCAGCTTGCTTGCATGCTTATACAAATCGCGGCTAACACGCAGAAAACCACTGGCAGTAAACAATGATAGGAGTAGGAGACGATGGTATTATGGTAGATATTTGGTTGGTTATTTAGTTTTGGCAGGGAGTGTTTGGTTTGGAGGAGAACAATAAAATCAGATGAGTGGGCTTACATCACCGACAAGCTCTTGCCGGTGCCCTTGAAGGGCGTAAACGGCTCGCTCTTATCCTTGCTACCGCCAGGCGTCTCCGTTGGCTTCTTTTCAACGCGTCGTATAAAGCGTAGGAAGCCGGGTTGGTATTCATAATCGGGAATGCCGCGGACGTACGTAGGTCGTACGGGTGGTGGGTCCGCACCGGTGGAGTCCTTGCGACGCTTACCATCGAGGCGATTACCACTTCCGCCAAACGCAACGAATCCTGCTGATTCTGGCATCAAGTCGGCGGGATCAAAAACTTGTTCGTCGTCGTCTTTCTTGCTCGTTGTTGGTTCACGATAGCCAACAGGTGCTGCAAATTCCACCTATAAATATATAAAAGAAATGAAAACAAAAAGACAACGATATGAAAAACGAAGCAAGAAAAGAGCACTTACATTCATATCGCATTCAATTATGCTGATTGCATTCTGTGGCTTCGTCTCCAAGACGCACAATTCGTAGGCCTTCTGATTGTACTGCACAGCAATGACATCGCCCGTTGTGAGGCAAGCAAAGGTACGCAAACAGTTTTCCAGCACCGCTTTCGGGTTAGTGATGTCCAAAAAGTCTGGATTCAGCGGCTGAAACTTTGAAAACGTGCCCACGGGCAACTGGATTGATTCGATCTGCAGCGCATCGCCCTCGGTGAGCACCAAATTGTGCATCATCCACAGCGGCAGGTAGCACTTGCCTTCGTCGGCGATAAACTCGAGCACGCCGCAGTGCGTCTCGCGGGACGTCTTCTTGTTTGTCAACTTGAATAGCATCGGATAGACGATGTTGAGGCGTGTGAGTTGTTCCAAAGCAGATGGAGGCATTATAACTAAAAAAGGATTTGTAAAAATTGTCTGTTGTTATGAACTAGATATAATCATGTTTGGGTTATTGTGGTTTATGACTTTTTTTCAATTTATATTGATTTGTACATAGTGTTAATTATTCTTCTCATTTATAATACGTTTGAAGGCATATATATAAGAATTTTATCTACCTGGTTTAATTCGGGGAAAAAAAATGTACTTACTTTTCCCACCCTTTTCAACGTCTTGTCGTTCATTACCAGGTATCATCGCCACCGAAAAACACTGATAGGTGACGTTAAACGGCCGGGGCATTTCCGGGAAGACGTTGAAACCAAATTGGAACTGAACAAATCCAAAAAATCATGATAAACAAACAACAAAAAAACATAAAACACCGAAGTCTTTACAATACAATCGAAAACCATTATCGAACGTACAAAATACATAAATTAACAGATATTAAAAATAAATGCACAATTCTTAAGACAGTTTAGACCTATTAATACCTTTAATAAACAACAGATATAATCTTAACTTAAAATGACCTAAATACTACAAAAATTGCGATATTCTGCTGCTAAATAATAGAACAATAATTACAATAATGTAGATAGATTATGTATTAAAGGAACGAGGAAAACCTAATCATTGACAACATTTACTAAGGTGAAACCAATAAAATGTTCCTACTTTTATTAAATACTTTAAAAACAAACTAAACTTGATCATTTTTCCCAACACCTCGAAAAACACCAATGTAAAAATACAGCATGAAAAACTCACCATAGTGCCTTGTTGTTCCTTATCAAATCCCTCAGTACACTTTATGTTATTTCACGAATCGACCCAACTCTTGAAATCTATCTCCGCAGATAACAATGATCAACGAAATTTGCCGTAGAAAGTGTAGAAATATGACTTCAATGCCTTCGATGACTTGAAGGATCTGAAAGAGGTTATGTTATGATATACAGTGTGACATTTTATTCGAGAACGCAAATGCAAACAACAAAATTTTGAAATATTTCACCATCGAATGCCTCTCAACACCTACGAATCTGCTAGATAATGATATCTGCAATTGTTCAACGTTAATTACACTTTGTTTGGCCACACTTACGAGGGTAGACTATTGATTTTTCGGTGGGAATTTTAGGGCAGTAGATCAACGAAAATCAGCTGATACTGTCATCATGACAGTCAGCTTCGAACGCTTTGGTTTGTTATAGTTACCCAGGCCCTGTGTACGCGTACGCGTAGCCCGTGGTGTTCAACGGGGGCAGAGGCAAAATCAAGCAGGAAGGCGCCCCAAACGAGCGCCAAGGGACTGGAGAAAACCTCCTTGGAGGTGGCTCATACACTCCGTAGTAAGTTCTTTCTTCTCTTTAAATAACTTTCAATAGTAATTTTGCCAAAATTGAGGAAAACACTCATTCAAAGAGTGAATTAACCTGGTCAACTTTTGGTTAAACAATTTGCTAATTTTTCCTAGTTTATTTTGGTTTTAGGTAATTATTTCTTGGAGTTTCCTACGAATTTTACAAGATTTTCATTATTTTTCTATAGTTTTTTAAAAGGTTTTTATAGCAAAATCCAGATTATCATCATGGTTTGGCTTTGTTTCATCATTTTTGTTTAATTTCTATGTTTTCTTTAATGGAGAAAATGTATAATCATCCCTTAAACATTAAATTAATCGCATAAACATGAGTTAATCTGTTTAGCATTATATTAAACGGTATATTATCATATTTGGACTGTATTTCTTTTGTTTCATGATTTTCACATAATTTCCTATGACTTTTTCAAGTTGTTTTAATCAAATTATATATAATTTAGATAGAAAACATGCTGAAACACGTCGATTAAACATTGCGAAATCAGACAATAATAAGATGAGATTAAACGGTTTATGATTACTTTCTGGATAGAATTTGTTTGGTTTTCCATGCTTCATCATAGTTAAATATAATACAATATATAATAATAAAGTATAAAAACATTAAATATGGACGCCGTATTAACAGTATTCTTTGGTATTTTATATTTTAACTACGATTTCCGTAATTTCACAATTTTAAACAATCTGTGCTAGAGTAATAATTAATAAAAATATTTATCGTAGGTTAAACATCGTGAAACGCCAACCAAAAAGAGGAAAAACATGTACGACTCACCACAATCCCTGGTCGAGCTATGTCTAGACTGCATAGTAGAACGACATACGGACGTCTTCTCCTCCGATCGACGTCCATCGCATGGGAAAACTCAGCAAAATACAACACAACAAGCGTTGTGTTTCCCCGACGAAGACTTCTACCTCTACAACGAGTTATCCGAACGTTTATTAGAGCGTTTCAACCAACGTAGGGAATTAACCGATAGAACTCTGAGTATCTTCCAGTCGAAAAACACTCGGCTGCAGAAGATACGCATTCATGATGTACAAATCACGGCCGAGGCGCTGAAAGTCCTACGGGAGCACCACCTCCTTGAGGTACAATGTACGAAAGTCGAAGGGATGACTGTAGGTGCTATACTGGATGCGATTAACGAGGCCTCCATGAAGCAACTCACGCACCTCGATGTGTCGCGTTGTACTTTTTTCGATATTGCCCGCCACAGTACGTGCATACACCTGACGCAGCTACGAAATCTTAAAGTGTTGAACGTATCCTTCACCGAGTTCAATCAACAAGCCCTCGAGATGGTCTGCGAGGATTTAAAGCACTTGGAGCAGTTGAACATCTCCGGCACGTGGGTGCAATGTGCGAAACCCCTCCTCCTGCTGCAGAACCAACTTCGGGCTCTGATAGCGAGTGATTTGCGCTGTATAAACAGCATGACGGCGCATTTTATTGAGATTCATGCGTTACGCCACCTGGACATAAGCCTCATTTACGAGCGATTCGATGGGATACAACATACAGCCATTTGTGATATTCTCGAGTCGCCGGAGAAGCTGCCCAACTTAAAATCGTTGGATATCAGTGGATGGCGGGATCTTATACCCAAAGCGACCCTGTTAGCTTTCATGCATAGCCACAGACAGTTGACTTACCTCGGTTTAGTGCTCAATCCCATCGCGTTCGAGTTGTTCCTCTCGGAGCCACATAGTGCAGAGTCTGAGGAGCTCAACATTGCTGAGATGGCTATAGCAGGTCTGGGGAACGAAGAGCAAATCATTCTCGCACTGAGGAAGCATTACGATCGTCATAATTACGTGCAGAAAGCTTTGTATCATTTGTTTCAACTTACCGATAGTTTTAACGCGCCGCGTGGTGATGTCTTCCAGCTGGTTATCAAGGCGATGGCGACACATCCGAAAAAATTCGGCGTCCAGATGGCGGCAACTGCCTGCTTCTACAACCTCACCAGAGGTGAGATTTCCAAGCAGATCCACCCGAAATATTTGGCCAAAGCAGTTGAGTTGACCCTAGACGCCATGGAGGCCTTCCCCGGCGAGTATCAACTACAGAAGAACGCGTTACTCACGTTGTGTAACGATCGTATTCTGCAAGATGTTGATTTTGATCGATATCGTTGTGCGACTATCGTCTTGGACTTACTCTGTTCCTACGACGAAGTGAATATGAACCGGATGTCCGTGGCGATCTGCAGCATACTCGCAGCGAAGATTTCTACAAGTGAGACTTCAGATCTTGGAAGTCATCCTGAGTATATGAAGAAGATGCTTACCATGGTTCGACAGCGGGTGGATAGTGGTAATTCGGATATTACGATGAAATTCACGCTCTCGGCGTTATGGAATCTTACCGATGAGTCGGTGCTGACTTGTGCGGTCTTCCTGCGGATTGGTGGCGGTGAGCTGTTCCTGGATGTGTTGCGGGTTTTTAAGGGGGATGCTGCGGTGGAGACAAAAGTGTTGGGTTTGCTGAATAACATCGCTGAAGTGGATATGTTGCGGGAAAAGTTGATGGTGGAGCCATTGGTGACTGAATTGTATGCGCTGCTTACTTCTGAGATGATTGATGTGAGCTACTTTGCTGCTGGGATTGTGGCGCATTTGGCATCGAAGCCGGCGTATACTTGGCAGATTGAGGCACTTCCTAGGGAGAAGATGCTGGAGGCATTAGAGGCGGCTGTTGTTAGCTGGGGTGTACCGGACAATGAGATGGTTGCGTACCGAAGTTTTAAGCCATTCTTCTCGTTGCTCCTGCCCGTGGTGGATACGAGGGTGCAATTGTGGGCGGTTTGGGCTATTCATCATGTGTGCACTAAAAATCGTAAGTTACTCTCTTTCATTTCTTAGTTTAAATCTAATAAAATCAAAATATACCTAGACTTTTGCGCCTTCTCTCGCCCTTGTTTAAGATCAGTTTACTTGGTTATACTTTCAGCAAAACGCTACTGTGACATGCTAAAGGAAGAAAACGGCATCATCTTCCTCCAGGGTCTGATCAACGATCATCGCACTCATCCGATGGCAGCCGAAAAGTGTCGCGAAGTGCTCCGTCACATTGCGCCATCGACGCTCGGCGATTTGCGCGCGAGCATCGTCTGCACGGCGACGATTATCGACGCCACCGTGGCGGTTATCCACGACAGCGACGATGCCCACAGTAGCAGTAGCAGTAGTGGCACAACATCGTCGCCGCCGACGAATCCGCCGCCAACGCACGCACAGGAAATCCCCTGACTCGTAAGCTCGCAATAAATTGTAAGTAAATTATTTCGAATCTCGTCGTCGTCGTCGTTCCGAGTGTGGGCGCACTCCTGAAATGCCTATCCTTAGTCTAATTGAATTGCTAAATGACATTGAAATAATGATTTACGAAAACACGCTTAAAGATGTTCAAACAGAGAAGAGAAGAAAAAAAACCTAATGTAAGTTATTGTTTAAGTACTAGGCGTTATTTGCCAAGGCGCAGCTGAACATTCCAAATGTTTCGTTTGCGACGATTTGCGAAAAAACACACGGGAAGAAGGATCTAGTCATAGGCATACGATTGTGTTGTTTCTTGCCCTCCTCTCTCTACATGGAAAGCGATGTATAATTATGACAACAAGTGGCCAAAACACAAATTTTGAAATTTGCCATTTTCTTTCCTCGATTCATTGTTATGTTTTTGTCAGAAGATACATTTATTGGTTAAAATCGATTTTGCAGTGCTATGGTTATTTTCCTATTTGTCCTATTCTCCTTATATTTCTTTACTGAGAACTTCGAATCCTGGTG
This sequence comes from Mimaenictus wilsoni, assembly GCA_027575185.1. Lineage (NCBI taxonomy): Eukaryota > Metazoa > Arthropoda > Insecta > Coleoptera > Staphylinidae > Mimaenictus > Mimaenictus wilsoni. Next base: position 92,174 of record JAODAC010082692.1, on the reverse strand, counting down.
GAGGCGCTTGCATTTTGATGTAGTACCATCAGCCATCATGCTGATTTAGTTATGGTTGTGGTTATGGTGAAGGAACTTTTTTTACAGTCATCGTAAGCAAGTTATCATATACTCTGCAACCAAATATGCACGCCTGGAGAGAGGTTTGCAATTTTTTGTAAGCGTGTATTTATGATGGCCTACATACAGATAAACTTATGCAACTGAACATTGTAAATGATTGGGTAACATTTTTACGGTTCAAACAATAATTTCTTACTTTTCGTTTTTGATAATGTTTGTATTGTAGATCCCCAAAAGTTTGATTCTACATAATTAATCCTCTTTTTATCGTTGAACTCGATAATCAAGTTAGAATTAGAAGTGTTCTTTTAACTTTTTTTAATGATTTTGTCCATAATGAGTTTAAAATGTTTTTTTTTTCGTAAATTTTCAATTTAACAATGGCAGTTTTGTTAGCTACCCTCGCATAGATTTATACAACCCATACAGCAAACTAACATGAACAATATGCAACGTAGCACTACTCCACTCCGTCGACGGATAAATATTCCACGCCGATTCCAACAGACCCAACAGAAGTAGAGCCAACGGCTTCTGGAAGGGTGTACTGAATGCAATATATAGCAATGAATGGAAATACCACGAGTAGAACTGATAGTGTAAACTACGCGCACAGGCAATACCAATCAAATTGGTCACAAAGAAAGGCAAAACAAATAATTGCGTCACTTTGCTAAAGTTCACGGTGTATTTCTCCTCTTCTTCGTGCTGTATCTTCACCGGTTGTTGCTTTACCTTACTTTGTTTATGTTGCAGCTGTTTATTCTGCTTGGGTTTCGTCGTTGACTTGTCTTTATCGACTTTAATTTGCTTCTCAAATGCGTCGAGGAATTTCTGTTGATCCTCCGTGAGGGGCTCTTCTTGGTTCTCTTGTTTTATAACTGGTTTCTTGCGTTTGTCACTGGATCTTGCCAAAGTTTGTTGCTTCATCTCGTTGAGAGCAGTACGAAGTGTACAATACGCTTTGAAATACTTCCAAAACATTGGTGCGAAAAGTAGGAGTACACTCACATGTAAAACTAACAATCCTATATGGAAGCGTTGATCTGTGAAGAGTTCTACGTCCAGGAAACGATAATTAACAGTCCATTTATGCTCAAAGATTCTGCCGAGGTCAAACGATGCTTTCAGATAGCTGACTGGATAGGTTAACAGGAAAGGTAACCCTAAAATCAACTGTGTAAAACCACAGATGGCAAGGTTAAGAACAACCTGGACTTTTGTAAGGTTAGCAAAGTATGCAAGTAGGAGACATGGCGCATACAAGAGAATGTTCATCTTGATTGACACACCCAAGGAGAATAAGAAGCTGCCTAGCTTCCATCGATCGGAGATAAAGGCATTCAACGATGCGTAGAAGAACAACACAGCAATGGGATCGTTGAATAGTCGCAGCACATAAATCGAGTGAATCCGATACGACGTTATGAAACTCAGTACGAGTGCATAACCTGGCAATTTGCAAGTCTTCATCACAATCTTATAGGTTGAGTACGTTTGCAGTAGATAGATCGCGATGAAAATGTACTGTGCGAGTTTTATATTACTTCCTTGGCTTGTAACATAATAAAACCCAGAGTAGACGTATAAAAATCCAGCTGGATATACACAAAGGCCTGTATCACCTTTAAAAATAGAAAATATTGCTTATATTTTTTGTAATTTTTGTGCGCGTTTTAGTCTAGTTAAGCTAAAAATGTTTAGGTTAAGGCCAACAAAACTAACCTCTTAAGAGTGAATAATCCAACGTTCCGTTCAGGAAACCTTCGACTTCTTGCATATACGCACGCCAATCAATCTCCGTATAAGCCACATTTTCGACGATGAGATAGTTGAGGAGTAGTTCGATAAGGAGGATGAGGTAGCAGATGGGCGCTACGTGGTTGGCGTCGAAGACGAGCTTCCACGCGTAGTCGTAGCACTTCCACAGCGTTAGCTTATCTTTATCCATTTTGTGTCTGCGTGGCGGCGCGAGTCGCGCGTGTCTGCCCAAATCATCGGTTTTGTGGCCCGTGCTGACCTGTTTTCCCTGCTTATTTTTAGTTTTACTCATCGCCGGCGAGTTTACGGAAATTAAGGCATTCCGCAACGGTTGCAGTCAACTTATAAAATTCTTAAAGTGCACCTTTTGAGGTTAAAAATATTTTGCAGGAAACAGTTTCGTGGCGTTGAAATATAACTTTACAAGGCTGATATTCCGATGTTGTTGTTCGAGGTTGTTTACTTCGATTTTTAGTTTTTAATTGATCTTTTTATTTTTTATTATTAAAAATTTGAAAGGACGATGTTTAATTATATAGGCAACCTAATTTTCACTAATTTCTTGAAATTATACATACATGTATTGTGTAGGTCACCATCCTTACATAACTCGCGATATATTTAATAAAATTGTATTTTTTTAATACTTAAGGCGTAGTGGTTGTGTTCATGAGTTGTTTTCGGCAATAAACAAGGAACTATTATGACGAAATGATGAGGTACAGCTAAATTGTGGAAATGAATTCAAATAAACGAATAAAAAACCTTAATTCATGAGAGTAACAATACGATTGCTAACCAAATAGATCAATTTCAAATAAATACAACTGCGATAACTAAAATTTACAGTGTTCAGACGACCTACACGAATTGTGCGACGTAACGGCGAAAAGTGTTATCAAAATGTGAAATTCAATACTATTTTTGCAAGTGATACTTCACGGAGTACACTGACTGTGAATATACAAAAAAAACTACATTTAATGGAGAATCTATTACCGCAAGAATAAGGATTCTATGCTATGTAGTTCAGAATATATTTTAAAACAAAGTCTAAATTTCTCTTTTCAGTACAGATAACGGTACGTTATAGTCCACGAGTAGCACTCCTTACTGCAAAATAATTAGAAAACTCTTAAGGCTAAAAAGAAAAATCTTCAAGAAATACCAATGAATAATTTATTGATTAGGCCTTAAAACGATCCGAATTAGAGAAGAAAAAAATACGCTCAACGAGTATCACGAGGGCGATGTCTTAATATCGTTTAACACCTGAATGGCTGAGATTTAATTAAACGTGTAATTTCATCAAGAACTTCATCATTTATCATCAAGTATGTATATATAGTAAGTATATCTAAACGTAGGCTAAATATTTAGACAGTTTTTTTTCATTTTCATCGGTTCATTTCGTGGTATGTGGTTCGTCATCTCTCATGTAAAACTAATTAGATAGGAAACAAACATAATTACGTCCAGCAAATAATTTTTCTCTTACAAAACGTCAATCTCAGACATACAGTCACAATCCCATCTCGTTTGGACACATTGCTGTCCAATCCAGCAAAATCAACAACGTATGTCGGAGATTGACGGCGGAAAACAAAGTTGTTAGTTTGCTAGGACGAAATCGAAAATAGTGGAAATTACATACAGCTCAACAATTTCAGAAATAAACAGGAGAGTATCAGTTATAACAAATAAAGACGCTGCTTTACAGTCGTCTGGTATCAATGAGTGGACCAAAAATTAACAATTTAACAATTCTTATTCCTAGTAGAAAAAAAAACACAGAAGCAGACTCGAAGAAATTCAGGCATGTGTTTGATTAAAATATATCTGTCACTATCTGCGAGACGTAAAGAAAGGTTAGCTAAATTACAAGCGTCCCCAAAAACACAGAAAAAAGTTGATTAAAATATACAATATTGTAAAAAGCTTACAAGCTCTCGAAAAAATATGATATCTGCTCTCCCCACACAGCTTTGGTGTTCGCCTGTTACGACTGCTTGTACTGGTTGGTTCTATAGGTTAGGTTAATACAAATTTGTGGTGGGCGTTGGTTGGTGTACGAGTGGGTAGGCAGGTAGACGAAAGACCAAAAAACCAACAATCATCCTAGAAGAACAAGATCAACGTTTAGAAACAGCAGCAGCAGCGTCGCAGCGAGGAGGTTTTTTTTTTCTTTGGAGAGATGGTAGTCTAGCACGAAAGTGCGAGCCGAAAAATTGGTGTTCTCTTGCATTTGTGTGTGGTGAGGTGAGCGATTAATGCCGACATTCCAACTCTCTTCACAAAATGACCAACTACTTGCACGCTTGCGACTACCACTGATTCGTCGTCATTCCTGCAAAAATTTCGATAATCAACAATCATTCTTGAGTTGTACAAATGTGGGTTATGTTACAAAAAAAGTGATGTTTAGAGGTTAGATGTGTTGACATGCTGCTACTTGCTGATTTTGAAAGAAGACGTGTTGTTAATAGGTGGCGCTACCTGGTGTATACAAAGGATGATCGCCAGCATTGAGTGCCGCCGATTCGTCCTTGGGCGGCGGTGCCGGCATCGCAAACACCGGCTGCGCGGTGATGTTGGCGCGCGACGGCGACGGCTGTGATGTCACCGGTGGGCTATCGCCATGACCGAGGTCCTCGTCGACGTCCTCCTGCAACAATTCACCCATTGCTATGGTAACATTGTAAACATAGGCAACCCATTCGATACGCTTTCACCTAGTCACCTAGTCACCGTGTTGTCAAAACTAAACAGATAGCCAATATTTGTACACAACTAAAAACCTACCTTCTTTTTTTGCACGAAACACGTAATGAAAAACACAAAAGTCAATAAACGTTAGAAATGATTAATGTTAGCAAACGAATGCTGGAAAAAGAAACGTACGAGTTATCAAATGGAATTTTACGATTTTCGATTCAGTGATGATTGTTTTTGAGGTTAAAAGCGTTTCTAACCAAACATTTCCCCACACATCTCAATTACACTCACCTTATTGCGTCGCTGGGTGGCAGTACCCGACGTGCCCTCTAGATTATTCTCCGCCTACGGGAATATTTGCAATATGAAACAACAAAAAGAACAAAAGTAATGGCACGCGATTGAAAAACAATATTAAAGGGTTAAAAAAGCATCAAAACAAAATAATGAGTGTGAAAGAGAAAGAAAAACTAAAAAATGCAGAAGAAAACCGTTGTGACACTAGCAAATCATCTGTTCTGTAGGCGTTTGTTTTGAGATTAACTTACATGCAGATTGTGATAGTCGCCACTATCCTCTGGTGGCCGAGGCGCACACTTGCCGCAGCAAAAGTTGCAACAGCAGCACAGGCAGCAGCAGCAGTAGCAGCAAGTTACAATACTGCAGACGAAAAACAATGCCTGTTGAAAGAAAGAAACAAGTTTACAAATTAGTCATACTCGAAAAAAAATGTCACCTTATGAGGAACCAATTTTGCATAATTATACAGATAGAGCAAGTTGAAGTGGCCCATATTTGCCTCCTATCAGTAATGCATGGATTACTCACACATGTTTTTAATTTGGAAATAGCGATAACCCAAAAATGAACCTTGATAATTTGGTTTAGTTTTAAATTGAATAAATGTACGAAAAAAGCGCCATCTTGTTAAGAAGACGGAATTTACTTTTATAATTATGGTGCAGTTTATACAATTAACGCCATCTGATGATTGTTATCTTAAGAAGATTTCGACCAAATTCAACGCCTGTCAGATATACAAACATGAACATTAAACTTTGTTAAGAGGCCCCTACATCAGATATATTTTATTCTTATACGGATAGGAGTGACATAGTCACCGGCGCAGACCATGAATGAAACATTTTTTTCTTTTTCGAGTTTACGCTTGCAAACTACGCATGCTACGACTGCTCTTACACATTTCACAAACTCGATCAATTTTTAAACTGAATGAAGTGGTAGTTAGAAATGTCCGTACATGCGCATTCGTCAGGGGTATGCCCTCATTTCATCTTATTCTAAACAAAACGCATTCATTGGCAATATATGGTACTATCCGCATAGCAATAAAAGGTATTTGTCCTACGCGGACTATCCCACTTTTTGCCACTTCAGGATGCAATCTCTTAAATATATCGGAAAATTAACAATCGGTAGTGGTTGTGATTTTTAGGTCATATTATTGATAGATTCACAACGGATACAGAAACGGTACATGATCTTGCCTACTTTTATTCCAGTCTTGACATGGAAAACTAGGCAATTTCACATACTTAAGACTAGACTACCGAAAACTATCGAATGTTATCGAGCACCGAATATAATCCAAATCCTAATCAAATAAAAATTCATAACATATATGACACAATATTACGAAATTCCCCAAATTAACAAAAAAAAGGCTTGAAACACCATTGTTAGCCTTATCTACAAACACGTTTTGTTGTAATTGACTCTGTATCACGCTACGATTGTGTCATCTATGCGACGCTTAATTTCCCCCCTCATTGGTTTACAAACCAATTGTTTATAAATTTATAGAATGTTGTAAAAAGCAGAAATACTGATACATACCTTGCACCAAGGCGACGTTACCACGAAGTACGTGTTGACATTCTCGTCGCCAAACTGCTCACCAATGTACAGCCCCAAAGACCCGTAGTTATCGTAGATGTTCCTCTTCGTCGTATCGCTGAGAATAGTATGGGCCCTATTCACTTCCTTGAACTTGTCGGCCGCATCCGGATTATCCGGGTTCTTGTCCGGGTGGAATTTTAACGCCAGCCGACGATAGGTCTTCTTAATATCCTCACTAGTCGCCGTTTTAGGCAGTGAGAGGATTTCGTACAGCGAATCCCCTTGTGTTCTATTGAACAAAACATATATGATATAAGACTTTTCGCTGTGTTGATTTTCTGAGTGTTTTACTTTTTTTTCTGTTTTAAGAAATGATTAAATATACTTACGAGAGTTTCCTGCCACGCATATCCATGATTTCAAGCGTTTAATAGACGTATAAAGCTGGAACTTGATTGGATTAACTCGATTTTTTGCCTTTGCCGATACCTTTTAGGTAGGCTCTAAACGTCCTTCAAGAGGTTACTCTAATGTAGTTCAGCAGGTGTGGCACTCAGTGTTCAGTAGCATTGTGGACGGCGTCGTAGCGTTGTATATCCTGAAGGTTGATTTAATGCGGTTTGCAAGGAAGTGCCAGCTGTGAATGGCATCAATTTTTCCAGGTGTGTGTTACCTCTGTGCCACCTTGTAACCTTGGTTGAAGTGGCTGATAATTTCACCGCCCCGGTCTCACAGCGATTCGATGTATTTACGCACTCGTCGTCGAGGATTCACGAATTACGGAATTGCAACGTTGATAACGACGGTGAACTATCACTTTTTGGAGACAACTTAGTTGTGTGGGGCTTCACCGAGGGTTCTCCTCTTCGCAGCTGCGCGCTAACCACCACCACCACCACAAATCGTTTGTAACCGACTGTCGAATAATTTGACAGATGACAGGTAACATTTTCACATTCGTTCGTCATCGTATGATTTCGTTCCAGTTCGTATCTCCGACAAAATTCGCGGTATTTCAATTAATTCGCAGATGTTCGGGAAACTCCGTTTTTTTCGTTAGGTATCAATGATTTCAGTTTTTATTCGAACACTACTGAATTTTTAACGCAATTTTGATTTAAAAATGACATGTCTATGAAAGTTGGCAGAAATTTCTTTCACTACAAAAATTGTTTACTGCCATCATTGTATAATTGAATTCTTAATATATAAATTCGTTTTTCAGACAAGTATTCGTTGAATTTCGTTAATCATCGAATATATTCGTTATTTTTCCGAATACTTCCGAGTATTTCAAATTAATAAATAAAAATTTTAGAACAATTTGAAAGTAAGTTCCCGAAGTAAAATGTTTTGTTTGACGAAAATATAAGAAAATTCAAACAAAATAAATAAAAATAGCTTCAGAAGTTTATCATACATAACAGACACCAATTTGACGAATTTAAAATAAAATATCGATTAAACAGTTGGATCCTTATGCAAGTTAAAAGGATCCGACGCGATCTTCTTAAGGATGCAACTCAAAACTGAATTCCATAAATTAGTGCAGTGCAACCAACGAATGCATCCAGAAAGCTAGCAATGTAAGAAAAAACATTATTAAAAATTTATTTTTATTTATTTTATCATTAAATCATCTTATTTATAATAATCATTCATCAAATATTCATCTGTTTTTTGTTTCATTTGCATCGATTTTGTATTGTAATTTTGTGTTTGTTTGCAAATAGTTTCTCATTTTCGGTACCGTATTACTTGAAAAAGATGACGCCATCTTGGATTTTACCATTCTCCAACGGCTTGCTTCTTTTGAATTGTATCTGTTTTTCTTATTCAGAAATGAAACGCAACACGCTGAGAAACATCATCGGCAAGTGAGAAGATTCTAACCTACAACCGACCTCCACACATTTACAGGCAACAAAACAAGGTTAGTCTTTAACGTACGTTTAACTAATTTTTAGGTTTCACAAACCGAAATTGAAAAAATGGCGTCCGTCTTGTACCATACATGCATGCATAACTGAACGTGTATGATGGTCGATTAATCAACTAGTAGGAATCGAAGAAAGTGCAACAGGTAAAGCGTTGTTCGTTCGCCTGTTTTTGTTCAACAAATTTTACCAGACGCCATTTTGAATCGGACGTCGCCATTTTTCATCGTAATTTAATCACTGTGTACGTGTGTTTATGTGAAAAAAACGGTATTATTTATCTGTTTTGTACTGAATCAATACTGCTTTTTTTCACGTTCTCTCGTCGTACATGCACACCGAAGAAAAAGAAGAGAGAAAAACCAGGAGAAAAAATGCATATCTGTAAACGCAGGTAAAGGGGGTGAGTTTGCTTTTGTTTCGCATTCAGTTTAGCTGGTTTTCACATGTTCTCGTTCATAATTTGTTTCCTCATTTAAAGACTTTAAGTGTACTTAAACATCAACTTGTACTTGGGATATAGTCTGACTGGACAGACAGACAAAGTGACTGAATGACCGCCGACCACGACTAGTGCATAGTTTATGCATCATTTTGCTCATCATTCGGCTTGTGTGTCTTTTGCAATTATTATTTTCCTTTTCTCAGAGTTCATTAAGAGTTAGTTAATTGTAAAACAGCCTACAGTTATACTTATACTTCACATGTGTATCTGTGTGTATGTGTGTGGGTGGACACCGTCGCCGTCGAGAGACTTAGAAAAACGAGAAAGGAAAAACATCTTCAACCGGGTGAGTGAATTTTTAATTTACAACAAATTCGCAATGTTTTTTGTCTCCCCCTGTCGCAATAATTTCTAACTAATTCATATATTTTTTTAAACTTTGTTTAAATATTACCATTTTCTCTCTCCCGACTCACACGTAATTTTTGCAATAACATACTAATAGATAATAACCTATGCAATGTCCAGCATTTTCAAAGTTATCTCATATTTGCCTTTTATCCTTCTATGTTTTTTGTTTTCTGTTTGTCGTCGAAAAGTGGGAGTGGGTGGGGGTGGGTGGGTGTCATGAGGCGTGTCGTTTCATTTTCTCGCAAAAAATCAGTGAGGAATTACATTTAAATTACACATAGTTTAATCCTCGCTACAAAACTAGTTTTCCTCGAGTTTTGCAAATGTTTGTGTTGCATTTTTTATAAAACAATTGCTACGGCATGAGTTGTACCGTTTTTGAACACAATACGAAACGCTCCTATCATTAATTTTCTGTATTATCTGTTTTTTGCTGTTTTTACACTATTTTTTTTAGTTGTATTAGTGTTGTCTGTATGTTTTGTATGTATGCACACATTGTATTCGTGTATGTGTGTTTATGTTCTGTCTGTGAGTGTGAATGTAAGTGTAATCATTCAAACAATCAACATAAATAATCATTCGATAATCAAAAAATATAAATCCATTCGATAAAATAAATAAATTCTTGTAAATTTCTAAAGAGTTCTCAACAACAAATTTGTATCATCATTTTTTTTGTTTGTTAGTAATGTTCTTTTTTTTCATGTTTTGCCTCATGTAAATATTCCATTTCTTTTAGAGTTGCTCGTTGTTGTGGGAGGAGGAGTCAATAGTGTTTGTTTTACAAACAAAAATTGGCAACCATGCCGTGATTTTGGGGTTGCGTATACGTCTGGCAACTTTATGTTGTCATGGCAACGTACATCACCATAGCAACATGGTCACTATGGCAATGCAGTCACCATAGCAACGTGGAGACGTGCACAAAGCACACATCGCTGGCCGTAAAACGACGCAGCCCTCAACACACACTTTCACGTAAGGAAAAAAATAGAAACGTAAGTAGTATAAAGAAACGTACCTAACATGTATGATTGTGTTGTGTCTGAGGCGGAGAGATTGTACTAATGACTAGCAGACTAGGCTAAGTGTTGTACTTCGACTTATTTGAATTGACGCGTCCCCATCTACCTGACTATGTCTGAACGACTCCCTCCTGTAGATGGTGGGAGGAGTTACGGCACCACAACGTAAACGAGACCCTTGAAACAACCTGCCCCTAGGCATGCAAAACAGGATGTTTGAATAATTAAAAAAAACTCAATAATATTACATTAATAAAGAGTAAACATATCTGTTAGATGGCGTTACAGCCGAATGAGATACCACGGACGATGGACATCTGTTGTGTCTGCGAGTGTGTGATGTTAGGCTGCGTGGCTTTACGTTTATTCTCTCTCTTTCCGTTATTCCTTACTCTCCCTCTCTTTTCCGTCTCTATCTCGGACTCACTGAAACTATTCATGAACCTATTTGATAGGCGCTTACTTAATTAACTTGATTTTTTTCTTCTCCTTCTAGCGCTCGTCCCCTTTCTGTTTGCATTCCACCGTCGCAAATATTTATTAATCTCTAAGATTCGCATTTGTCTTCTGTGAAGGTGGGCGGCGCTTTGACAAAAAGAGGGCGCGGCGCGCGCTCCTGGCTCGTGTTTAATCTCTACTTAGCTTTCAAGTTTTGCTTAACTCCAAGAAACGCATTTGTCTATTATTACTTTTTAGTTAGCTTTTTTTAGTGTTGGTTTTTCGTCTTTTGCTCCGGGTGGTGGCTGTTTTTTTTTTTCCAGACACGAGCAAGATGTCAATCACCCAAACCCCATATTTTAGCCGCCATCGGATCGAGTGGTGGGGGCGGGAGAGGGTGGTTTCGAAGGGAAGAGAGGGTAGGTTGCAGGAGGGTGGGTGTGATCGCACATAGAGGGCAGCAGTAGGACACGTTGGTGGTATGTATGTTTTTGTGGATTGTTTTGTTTGTTTTGGGAATAGTTTGGGTGGGGTTTTTGTTTTGGTAAAATATGGTGTGCAAAGAGACACGGGACGCTGCGATGCTGCCGTCGCCTGCCAGCCCCCACCCGCCTACTTGCCACCGGCGAGGTCCTGTGACTGTCCGCCTCCCGTGCCATTACCCTGTAAATGACAACAGAAAAAGACTTCGTTAGCGCATGCTGGAGGTATCAAAGAAAGGTTGAATTTGGAATAATGGAGGAGAAGCTAGCAAAAGGAGGGGCCTATTACCAAATACAGGTTCATCCAAAAAGGCATGAGCCAAAACAACAGGAATGACAATAAAGGAGAAAAAAGGTAGCAACGAAAAGAAAAGGAAAATGTGAAGATAATGAAAGTGATACAAGTCTAAAGTGGAAAAACGTCGAAAACGAAGAAACAATGTTAGGAAACAGAAGAGGAGCAAAAGTAGGAGGAGCAAAGATAATAACATGGAGAGACAAAGGTATGGGAAGTGAAGATAAAATTAGGAGGAGCAAAAACAGAAAGATGGAAGGAGCAAATGTAGAAAAGTGGGACGATCAAATGTACAAAGATGGGAGGAGCAAATGAGGAAAGGTGGGAGGAGTAAATACACGAAAGTGGGAGGTGTGGGACAAATATAGGAAGGTGGCACAAGCAAATGTACAAAGTTTGGACAATCAAATGTAAAAAGGATGGAACAGCACATGTACAAAGGTGAGATAAACAAATGTACAAAATCGATACGAATAAATATACAAAAGTAGAAGGAACAAATGCATAAAAGTGGGAGGAGCAAACGTTGAAAGGTAGGAGAAACAAATGTACAAAAGTAGCGGAAACACAAGGGAAGCAAATGTACCAAAGTGCAAGGAACAAATGTACAAAAGGGGGAGGAGCAAAGAAACACATACTGCAGGAGAAAATGGATCAACAAATACGAAACAATGGCATAAGATAAAACTATGAAGAGTCATGGAACAAAGGTAGGATAAAAAAAGATGCAAACTTGTACATACCAGCGGAACACCGTCGACGCCAACAAGACCGCCGCCTAGGCCGCCGATGCCACCACCGCCACTACCCACGCCACCGCCGCCGGTGAGCAGCGTCGACGACGAATGATTCGCCTTTATCTTGTCGCAGTAGTCGGCGAGAATGTCGCGAAAGCGCGGCCAAATTTTCTCCGGCACCGTGATCGCCGTGCGAAAGTTGGTCTTCACCTCCGAGATGCGCATGTAGATGCCGCGATTGTTCTGACCGACGTCGAAGTAGAAGTTTTTCGAGTCGACGTGCAAGTGACGGCCCTCGGGCAGCTCCGGCTTGTAGGCGTGCTCGTCGCAGCCGAATTCGTCGAGCAAGTCGGTGAGGGCGTCGCGGAACTCGATCATACCCTGCGCCGGTATCGCCACCTGGGAGCGCGGCCCGCCGCGCGTAATCGTCTGCGAGACGCGCAGAAAGCGCCCGCGCGAGTTCTCCTTCAGGTCCAGATAGTAGCGGCGATTGTCCTTCACCATCATCTCGCTCTTCAACTTGCCGTCCTCGGGCACCGAGTCGGGATTCGGCGGGCCCAGCGACGAGTAGAAGTCGCTGAACGTGCTCAGATGATCGCGAAACTCGCCGGCCGTTGACAGCGCGAGGAAGATCTGTGATCTTCGGCCGTCGGCACCGATCTGGAAATTGGGAACAATCAGCAGTCAACATCAGCATTGCCACAGACTACTTCAGTCATTTGGTGAGTGATCATATCATTTATAAGGCAAAGCGTAACTAAAAGGCAGGATGGGAAGTGGACACCCAACCCTTTAGAAAGTTATTTTTGTAAAGTGTGCAGTTGTGGCGATCTTTTTTCTTATACAGTGAAACACGCCTTAAACGGAAAGTCACGGAACCAATCATTTCTTCCATTAATCCACGTGAAAGTAACAGCGGGTGCAAATTTTTTGAAAGTCAGGATTTCGTATACAAGTAACATCAAAGCACAGGACAAACGTTCTCCACTCCTGAAAATATGTTTAGACCAGATGTTCTCAACAACATCTTTTGATATTCGAACTTCTTTATAACTTTATCCAAACCGCCATAATAACCATATAAGGATATATAATTCATATCATAGGCGCTAAATTATTAAAACTAAACTCAGACTGGAATTCATAGTCGTCCCTGGCATGAACCAATATACAACTTGTTCAAATCAAAATTTCCCCATAAATGAATACCAGTTCAAAACTTTAATGTTTCGTCATTTTTGAATATTAAAAAAAAGTAAGAAGCTTGATTAGAAACATTTCCACAAGAAACTGGCAATAACTAGTAGAATTGCTTCTAGACATCCATACAACGAGAAAATAAGTACTATACCTCGGCAACTTTAATAAACCTCCCACGACGATTCTGTTTCACATCGAGATAGAATCGCTTGCTCTGTATTTGGAGCATCTTGGTGGCAAGCTCCTGCTCCATTGCACCCTGCTGACCTAAAACACGCGGAAAACGTTAATAAAACGTGCTGAATAGGCCTGAAAATTGAGCAAGAATTACTCTCTGTCATGTTGCGTTGAGTTTGAACGATAATTTTGTGTGAGCACGTGTGTAATACTCATTTGTGTATGTGACGTTTGACAGGTGGAAAAACGCGCATTATTGCAACAACAAATTACCTGGGTCATACTCCGTGTTCCCCTGATCCATCCCTGGGTGGTATTCTGAAAGATATATATATTCAAGATAACAACCAACGAACGAGGGACGAACACAAGGGCTCAAAGGGAAGAGAAGAGCGAAAATAAAGACAGTAGTAGTGGCAGCAGCAGCAGGAGCAACGTCAGTGGCGACGACGGTGCCAAGGGGGAGACAAACAGAACGACACCGAGGAAACCAAACCGGGTGAGTGAGTGAGCGGTAGGTAGTGATAAGAGAGTCGCGTGGGAGTGTTTGTGTCTGAGTGTCGTGAAAGTTGAAAAAAAGATTAGCTATTGCATCGCTAAGTGTTTAGAAAATTAGTGCGAATTCTAGATAAGTTTTGTATGTATGTAGTTATAATCAGCGGCAAATTTTGAGAGCTGCCGCCATCCGCCTGGACAGTATGTGTACGACCCGTATAAAAAAAAACACAGTGCGTTGTTTGTGCGTTTGACGCGTTTTGTGTTGCCGCGGCTGCCAACCGTGCCGCCGCCCGTTGCGCCGCCGCGCATAAAACGAGAGCTGCGTAGAGTTATAACCGAATCGCTATTGGCCAAGGTCATCGCGGCCTATGACAATGCGACGCCGCGTAATGCACGCTCTCATCTACACTCAACACGCGCGCACACACACACACACACACTCAGCCACATGCAGCAGGAATATGGCAGGCGGGCAGTCAGTCGGGCCTGCCAGCAGGATTAACCGCCCCCTCTACCAAAAATACACCACTACCGACACGCAAGAAGGCATAGGAACCGAAGCAACCCCCACCCTTGGGTCGGCGTGTTAGCCAGCCCCGTCCACCGTTTGGATGTAAGCAGGAAACAATGCAAGCATCACCAGCGGATGACAACCGCCCCCCGGGTGGCTGGTGCGACTGCAGCTAGCGCTGACAGTCGAACGCACAGCCGCGGCAGCCACAGGCAAGTTGAAGGTCGCGTGTGGCGGTTCGCAACATTCGCCATCTTGGCCTTCGCAGGAGCGGGGGCCCGTCATCAGCTGGTTTTCGGTGTTTCAGAGCTTTCGGTTGCGCGCGCGTGTGTGTGTTTTGGAATGGATGACAGCACCTGCTGGCAGGCCGGACGGCGACGTCGATGCACTTACTCTGCGAGTTGGACCCCTCATCGCCGCTCCCTAAATCCGACATGCTCTTTCTTCGCTCGCCGCGCTCAACCGCCGCCTCTCTCACGCACTACTCGACGCCGGGGGCGCGCACTCACACTCACGCACTCGCTCGCACACACTCTCGCTCGCTCGCTGCGCCAACGCCGCACACACGACGACACACCGGAGCCTGCTGCGCTCTATTTGGGCACTGCCAACCTGCCCGGCCGCTCTGCGCATTTACAATCCGAACGCCAGTCTGCCGAACCAACACACTGCGAGAGCGCCAGCGCGCGCAGCACCACACCAATCAAAACGACGCGCGAGTTGCTACCACTGTTCGTTGCGGTGCGGCGGCGTCGGCAGGGGGGTGGCAGCCTGCTGGCCATGACCTGCCATCTGTCATACAAGTATCAAATCGCACAAACATTCAGAACTTGTACTTTTAATTTTAGCGCCATCTGTTTATAGTTAGCCTAAGTTTAAATTTCACTTTATTTTCGAAATATTTTGAAGAAAACAAGTCGAAATTTCAAAGAAACCCGTTCAGACATACTAAAGTAACTTCAGATGTATAATACCATTTTAAAGTCATTCAATTCATTTACGAAGTATTAAACGCAATTTGGCATGTGTTAAAGCCATTTATCTAATATATGCCAAATGTGACAAAATGTATAAATTTCTGTAACTAACTTAATGCCCCCATTTACAGATGGCGCCAACACCAACAAAATTATTGTCAAAATTTTCAAAATATGCCGATAGAAGAAAACAATTGCGAAACGTTTGCAAGAAGTAAAAAACACAACAAACTATCTAATCGTGATAGTGGCTGAGTCATGTACAAGAGTATTTCTCAGTGGGAGTGGGGTTTAAATTTGGCGCATATCGTGAGTAAGTGTGCGCAAGCGTCAACCGGCGGATTTTGCATCCCCCTCTCTATTCGCTGAAAGGGACGGCGACGCGCGAGAGAACCACCGCTACAAAACCAACACACAAGCGACGCGCCGAACGAAGATGACGACATGTCGTGCGGCCATTTTCTAAAGTGAGACAGACGCCTTCGACGACCAGGGGCCCGCCAAGTGTTTTCCTCGCGTTTTTCGCGAATTTGACGGGGTTTTCCATCGCCTATAACTCGCGCTGACGACGACGTCGATTTGGAGAGGTATGTAATCGCGGCGTGAATATCTGGGTGTAAACGAGCGCTGTGGACGCTCTCGGCAAGCGACGCCGGGACGGCCGGTGGCGTCGTTCGCAACAACACGACAACAGAGAAACGACGCGCGCAGACATCGTCTGCTAGACGCGACTGGCAATAGATACAAAATCCGCGCGCGTGCGACGACCAGCCGTTAGATCCAAACACACACAATGTGCGAGCGATAGAGAGAATGATGATGCGAGAGAAACCAAACACGAAAACACCAACCCGGCACCTTGAAAAAAACCTCGCTCAGCATCGCCGTCAAAACAAATTCGTTCTTTGTTCGATGACCTGGTGCACGTTACGATTTTATCTTCGTCATGGCAACTCTTAACTTTGCTAATAAAATGTTGATTTTTCGTTTGCAAATTTCATATGGTCTTATCAAATTAAATCTGTTTGTAGATGTTTGATCCAAATACAATCACCACGCAGCAGTCGCAGGTGCAGTACGGCCAACCGCAACAACAACAGCAGCAACAGACTGCTGTTGTTGACTCCAAGGAGTTGGTCAAGGTACAGACACAACAGCAGCAGACGCAGGAGCAGAAACAGCAGACGTTCTCCGGCTTCTGCTATACGAATGTGAATATGATCCACAAGATCGAGCCGAACACGGAGGCGGTGACGCACAACTCCACCGTCAACATGTCGCAGCTCACCGACGACAAGTGCTACATAACGCAGCCGTTCAGCTACAATTATGCGCTCGTCAATCAAATGTCGCTCGCGCAGACCAACATCAGCAACATCACGTTCAAGTGCGACGTCTGCGGGCTGATGTTTGCGCATCTCAGCCTGCTCAACCATCATAAGCGGATACACCAGCAGCAGGCGCAGCAGCAGCAGCCGGAGGGCACGCAACAGATCACCGTACAGGTACAGCAGCAGCCGCAACAGATACAGATTGTCTCTGCGGATCGAATAAGGTTAGTTGCAAACCATTTCTGCCAACTAGTCTATAGGGAGTCTGATGGAACTAGTAGTTTCTTACTCAGAATTAAGTATTCAAACTTCTTGAATAAACTTATCGAATCTGTTGCGTCAAGTTAATAAACGTTATTTTATATACATAAGCTTAAAATTTTAATTTAATAAAATAATTAATAATTAAAAAAAAACACTTCGGACGATCCTTATTGAAGTGAGGAATATTTTAGATACAGCTGCGACGAGTGCGGCTTGACGTTCCTCACCCAGAACGACCTGAAAACGCATCGGCTGCAATCACACCAGACGAACCACCAACAGACCACCACCGTCGTACAGCAGACGACGCACGCCCAGAGCATCAAGATCAAGAATTGTGACACGTGCGGCACACCTCTGCCGGCCGACTCGAACAAGAAGCGCGCCTTGATGAAGGTCAAGTGCGAAACGTGTCTCTCGGCGGAGGCGATCCAGCCGCAGCAGATCTTCGTCGTCGCCTCGGCGCCGGCCGATGCCACCGTGAAATTCGAAGAGACCACCACACAAACGCAAGCGCCCGCCCCCCAACAACAGCAGCAACAAGTGAGCATCGGCACACAGAACACAATACCCATTGGCGTTAAGAACCACCATCCGGTGAAGCGTCGCGGCGTGGCATCGGTGACGAAGTGCACCAAGTGCAACGGCTCCGGTATTATCTTCATCGGCGGCGCCAAGAATCAGCAGAGCAACGTGGAAAAGCCATTCCATTGCAATATTTGCAATGGCAGCTTCAGCCGGTACTCGTCGCTGTGGAGCCACAAGCGTCTGCATTCGGGCGAGAAGAACTTCAAGTGCAACATCTGTGGGCTGGCGTTCGCGAAGGCGGCGTATCTGAAGAATCACTCCCGAATTCACACCGGCGAGAAGCCGTACAGGTGCAATGTGTGCGGGATGCAGTTCTCACAGTCGCCGCACTTGAAGAACCACGAGCGGATACACAGCGGCGAGCGGCCGTACGTGTGCGAAGTGTGCGATAAGTCGTTTGCGCGGCATTCGACGTTGTGGAACCATCGTCGGATTCATACCGGGGAGAAACCGTACCGTTGCGATATATGTGGCAGTTGTTTCAATCAGGCGACACATTTGAAGAATCATGCTAAGGTAAATTTACAATTACTATTTAATCATTGCGTGCCTGGCAAAGTTGTGCTCAGGGAATTTTCCAAAGTCAAAGTTATTCACAAAATTATCAGAAATATTCAGGTATTTTTTCCCTATAATTTTCCAGATCCAGAATCTCGTTGTCACAAGTCTGTTGTCACAACTGTCACAGAAGCGATTTTTTATTCTGTGAAACGAACAAGACTTGAGCCAAATTTGAATTCTCAGTTGTATCGGGTCAAATTTTGATTGGTACAAGTTTCTTTTTTAAATACTAATTGGGTGTAAATTTTGGTAAAGATTGATAGTATGTATGCTATGAATACTGAGATTTTGCGATCTTCTGACACAACTATCCCAAAGTACACCATGTTTAATATGTTTATTTAGACTTAACTTGTTTAGAGGCATTTAATATGCCACTATTTATGTTCTATTGAAAGCCGATAAATGTGCATTGCAAAACATGTTTGTATGGCTAACCATTTTGCTATTTATTTATCTGCCATTATCAATCAAGTAAATGTGCAATCTCTCTCTCTCTCTCTAGGTCCATAGCGGTGAGAAGCCATTCAAATGTGACATCTGCAGCGTGGGCTTCTCGGACCGCTTCGCGTTGAAGCGCCATCGCAACATCCACGAGAAGTACGGCCGCACGAAGCCGGCGACGAGCAACGCGAACACGTCGGCGGGCAACACGCAAACGACGACGGTGTCCGCCAACAGCACGACGGCGGGCAGCCAGCAACAGACGGCGGCACAGGTGGTCGCCGCCCAGGAGGCGGCCGCCAACGCAGCCGCGGCGGCTGCGGCCGAGGAAGAGGCCGCCGCCGCAGCTGTCGCCACCACCACCACGGAGGTGATGGTCGTCGAGCCCAAGTACGAGGCGCCCGACATGACTGAGATCTCCGAGCTGCAGGTGCAACTGTCGTAACCTGTACGATTACCGACCGGAAAGCAGCCAATCCTCCCTCTCACCCCCGCCCCGAACTCCGACGACCCGTTTTTTAGCTCTTGACTCTCCTCTAGATTTTTAACTTTGATTGAGCGCATCCCATACCTCAATCTGCAGGATAATAATTACCTATTAGTACTACCGGACGAACGAATAACGACGATGTTGTTATATGATCATGATGATTATTACGTTTAGGGTTCTATTGTAAATACGAAGTATCTGTACGACTTAAGTTATGTAGGATTAAGGAGACAAAACTGAATGAATGAGATGATAAACATATTTACAGAAACAATAAATTGAGACATGCCAATATTATTTGCCCTGTTTGTCCTTTGCTGCTTCAATTCCCTATCTTTAGGTTTCTGCCTCCGACCACACTTGTTTTTATCTGCGCGCGCCCTGTCATGCTCCTAACCACTAGGGAGCTTTGGCCATTGCATCTAAAGATGGAATTACTAGGTGAAATATGCGCGTGCTAAACGTAGACAACAACTAGAAGTAATCCCATTCCCACATTAGTTGCCTAGCAACAAGTGGGCAATGAAAATCCGTGAGCAATGTATACATTTCTCAATCAAAACCGATATTTTTTGTAAATAGTTATGAAAAGTGTACTCGTTTTACCTATTCTAAAAACTTGGTATTTTTATTATCAGTTTAATGTATTTATATAAGTATATGCCAACATCAGTTATACTATTATGAAAGTAATTATAATTTAAATAAAAATAGCTTACATTTTTAGCTTTCCTTACTCCATGAGAATCTCCTCGATAGTTTTATCGTCAGCCCTTAACGGGGAATTCGCCAAATTATCACTCTCTAAATACTGCCTCAACTCGGCCTCCAAGTCAACCTCTTGTGCTCCAGGTGCCCCGGCAGAAGCAGGCACCTCTGGTTCAGGTCCTACCACTCCCATTGCCTTCCTCACCCCAGCCACCGGAGCAACATCGGTTGGCTGCAACCGCTTGGCAATATCCGTCAAATTCGTCGTTATCGTATTCGCCAGCGTCACCTCCTCATCGCTGGGCCCCGCCAAATTACTCAAATGGGTTGGCACCGGCGTCGACAGTCGCTGATGCTGAATCTTTTGCAATTTATCCAGTAACCCTGACATATTATTCAATTTCGTCTGCAACTCGGCCTGCTCATCGCCGCTCTTCACCAAATCCGACATCCCCTCGAGAAACTCGACGTCAATCCCGAGATCCGCCAACGATTTCAATTCCTCCATATCGATCTTCACAGCATCCAGCGAAGTACTCGACTCTACCACAGTCTTCACAGCTTCTTCCTCTTCCCTCAGGGCCTTCTTCTCCTCCAATGTCTTCTTGGTCTTCGTATGTTCACCGCCAGTCATTAAATCCAGAAGACTATCAACCATATACACACTATAATCGCAATCTCTTGCGAAATCAAGGATACTCTCTGCGTATTGCACCGCTGCATCCGATCCGTAGGTTTGATACACCAATTCACTCTCGTCCTTGCTGAGATTCGCAAAGGCCGAATCATAACTGGGTGCATATGATCCAAAAGCTCCGTAATAAAGCGGTTTCACCGGCTTGGCAACATTGCGTCGATCCTCCCGAAACCCTTGCAGCGCACCGGTGCCTTCCGTTAACTTCCCAGTGAGTTGTCCTAAAAGCACAGGGCGTTTCTTCGTGCCGGGAATAACACCATCGCCACCAACCAATATATTCAGATGTGTTGTGCCGTCCTTACGCTGGCGTAAAAAGCCCATATTTGGCCCACCACGTCGTGAAGCCGACTGCAGCTTTGCCTTCGCTTCACGTGCTGCCTTCTGGACGTTGGCCAAAACTTCTTCCGGCTCCAGATCGTCGGGGATCGCTTCGAACTTAGTTGGGGGCATTTTACGCTTTGCGAGTGGCGATAAATGATTGACGTCGACTTTATATTCGGCACGAATCTCTGGCGGAACTTCGAAGCCTGTATTGAAAAATTACTAGATTAAAATTTTAAATTATATTTATAAAATTAGACTTTTCTCCGATATTTTACGGGAAATAAAAAGTTGAAGAAAAACAAGAATGACGAGAAAACAACTTACCCAACTCTGTTTTGGTTACCTCAGGCATGAGAGATAAAATCCAGGCGCATTTATCGGGCTGTGCGAGTTTCAAACCTGCGTGCAGTAATTTCTTGCTAGCTTTGTAGTAAATGGTATCGGCGTGATTGTATTTCATTGCGTTGTTACACATTAGTTTAAAGTCGTCCATAAATTCCTATAAAAATAATATGGTTTAGTGTCGTAGGTTAGGGATGAGCAACCTGCAGTCCGGTGTATATATTTGTGCGGCCAGCGGAAGAATTTAAGCGCAAGAGCACCCCCTATTTGAGATTTAGGCACGTGGGTCGAGTTCAAGAGAAAGCCAGAGATGCGGCTTTTTCGACCCTTCCAAAACTGAACAAAAGAAAAAGGTATAAAAACTTACAGGAAGATCTTTATACTCATTATCATCAATCTTCTGCCTCATCGTACTACAATCCATCGGATTCGTAATAATCGCACTGTATCCAGGTGCAATATTATCAGTCACGGGCCACGCGAAAAACTGCTGCGGATCCTTCTTCTCGATGGCTTTGAGGAAATGTTCCAACATCTTTTGCACAATATTCCTCTCCTGGATTTTTTTAATCACACACATGCGTGGCTCTCGGTAAGGACTACCCAACTGTGCCATATCCACTTGAGGGCTGCCCAAAGGCTCCTCCTTCACCTCGTCTTTGACCTCCGTCGAAGAAGGGGCGTTCACCGAAGCTGGTGAGTCGCCTTCGTCGCCAAACGCCTCATCATGCTTACGCTTCTTCTCCTTGTGGCGATGTTTGTGCTCCTTATCCTTGGACCTATCCTTTTTCTTCTTCTTTTTCTTGCTCTTTTTGTGATGTGAGCGTAGGCGTTCGGATTGTTCGGCGGCATATTGGCCGGTATATTGAAATTCTTCGCATTATAGGAAAAGAAAAGTTGGTAAACTACGTAAAAAGGAAATTGTTTAGGCGTACCTGGATTATGTTCTGGGGTGTTTTGTCCCCCAACTTTGAGGATGAGTTTTAAACCGGTTGGTTTGTCCAGAGCGTCGTCGTCGTAACGATCGCGTTTGTGTTTCTTGTGTTTCCGTGATGATGGCGAGGCGACGCTCTCTGCCGGAGAGCCTACCATATCCATTTTATAGCTAGCAACACTTGATTTAGTACGATTTACACTATTTTTATGCGTTAGCGATTGAGTTTCTTTGATGCTATTTCTAATTTTCGATATTTTATGGTTAGGCAGTAAACTAATGGAGTCGTTGCTGTTGTTTATAGCTAATAAACCTTATATTGGGTTGTCTATACAAAGAATTCAAAGTTGCCTATATTAAGGCAGTTTTATGTATTTATATTGTGCCTAGGTTGCCTGGATGACAAGTTTTTTTAACATTCAATATTCGATATAAATAATTGCAATATATAGATTTTTTTATAATTAGAAGAAGAAAAAAACGAATAAATGTTAGAAGACTTGAATAATTTAAACTTCGCGGCACTATCAGTAAGAGAAAATTCCAACCAACCCGACGAGGCAATGCATCATTAAGATTGTCGAACTAAACATCAACCGCGTCGCTATGCGGCTGATGGCCAACTACCGCCGCGCGACACTCAATTCGCGATTACTCGCGCTAATAGCGTTACAATAAATTCTCCGAAAAGACCTTGCGGTTTGAATTTGAACATCGGCGAACTTCGACTATGTTCGTGTTGACAAATTCCGTCGTACGTCCTCCGCTGTCATCGGACGTCCCGTATGCGTTGATATTTGGGTTGCCTACTGTCTTTGTCAAGAAGGTTTCAAAATTGTATAAAATGATCAATTTACAAGTTTGCGTCTAAATATAATAATGTTACCAATCTCAGAAAGAAATATTGAATAACTAAAATAAAAATTAGTTCATTAATTAATTTCGTTAAATTCATCTGTAAATGAAAAATATTACGATTAAATTTCGGAATATACCTCCATATATTTTTGATCATTGTTCTTAACTAATTTAATAGAGTTTTCTTACCTTTGCCTTTAATTATAAATTCAAATAACCAATAAGTAACTTCCTAACATCATAAACTACTTACTTCATTATTGTAAATGTTCAAAAAATTCTGATATATTTTTTATAAATTGATAATACGATTAAATATAGTACCATTGCCAGTTATAGAAAGAAATATCAAGAGCAGAGAATAGTAATCGATTAGAAAATGAGAAAATGAAAAGATTTGTTGAATTATAATAAAAATCTTCAATTTTTTAAAGATTTTCTTAAAGATATACAATCGTTACATTTTCTACATTCTACATTTTCTTCTATAAAATAAGCTCCTAGTAAATTATGATGATGAAATTTCCTGAAAATACCCCGTGGAAATCTATGAACCCATAAACAACCCTAGAAATGTCTCCATCAAACGCCAACAACACAGGCCAACATATATAGACACCCCCTATTTAGCATCTTTAGCATATTGCAAAACGTCAAAACGATCATAACATAAAGCGTAAAATATGTCGCGATGCATAGCATATACCCCCTTTCCTTTGACGTCCTCAATACCGACATACCAAGTCTACCAAGTGCAAGAAGTGCAAAAAAAACAGGCAAATACCCCAACTTGCAGATACGCCAAAGCAAGGGGTAGGCCCACAATGATGCACACTGCGCATGTCAACTGCCACTTGCCATCAAAAAACTTGAAATAAACTGCAAAAAATGCCTGCGAAATCCATAAAAACTACCAAAACCTATGTAATTTAAACTCGCGAATCTTATACAAGGTTTAGATTTTGCTTGTGCGTAGTATTTCTCCCCAAATTGGCGAAAATATCCTCAATTTGGGCGTGTTCTCCCTACTTTCACGTTCGACCTACGTTTATGAGATGGAAATACGTCTTGGTATGTACTAGGAAAAGATGGTGAATGCAATGTAGGTGGGTGATAGTATGCGAAAGGCGTAGCCATTTTGATTTTGACGAATATTGACATACGTCGTCGCGAGTCTAGACAGAAAGTCATTTGTTACGGCCAAAGTGACATGTAAACACATTCGAAAACGCTGCCGGGACGACCGACCGACCGACCAACGACGGTGTGCGGTTGTGTTTGGCGTTTGTTTCAACTTATTCGCGCGCGTTCCGTGGTTTGTTATTCTTTTCATTTCAATTGTGTTGTGTCTTCGCGCGGTGCCGTCTCGTCGTGGACGTCGTCGTCAGGAGTAACGAACGCCGGGTAAATCTTACAGTCACATGTTAGACTAGGAGTCTAGGAGGAGAGGTACCTAACTAGCTGCCTCTTCTTTCTCCTTGCTCTCGCTCTACCTCTTCTTCTTCTTCCATCGCCTGTGTTTTGTGGTTTATCAGGAGGGTCGCGTTTTGTTGCCGCCTGTGTGGCTGCGAGTGGGTGTCGTGTCGGGGGGATGCGTGCTGTGTGCAGTGGCTCAACGCCGAGTGTTTACAACCTGTCATCATCCCACTGAGGTGATGATAAATTGACTTAAGTTCAATTCGACGCTTCGCACCCTACGAGAAAAAAAAAACAAGTCTTGTTATCAAGTCATGGACGAAGGGATTACACACGTTTGGCTGCATCATCCAAAATTGACACTTTTTAAGTAACAAGTAAGTTTCCTTTTTTCTTCTTCTTAAATTAAATCTAGTTTTTGCTTAAGTTTTTTATACTCAAGTATTTTGTAATCAAGTATTGTTCATGTCAATCCACGACAACAAACTTTGTTTCCACGGCTAACTATGTTAGACAAAACAGATGCCTAGATTTATCATAGAAATAACAAATAACAAATTTTGTTTTTAATATTGTTAACCTTATAAGAAAAATGGTAAGCCCAAGTACATTTTTATTCTAATAGGTATTGTCACTGCTAACAAGAATTTAATAAAGTTGACTATCAAATACATTTTTCATTCTGCTTTATAATTATTTAGAGCAGTATAAGAGTGTCTGCTAAAAGTAGACTCCAAGCAATTCTACAAATCAAGTATTATTAATTTATCTTATTTTTTAATTGTAGTGTACTTTAATTTTCGTTCATTTAAGTAAAGTTACTTAAGTTACGCCTACTTACGTCTTCTATCTTGAGTAAAATTTTAAGATTTTTTTTTTGTTAAACAATTTTTAAATTTTACATTCCTTTCTTACAAGGAGAGTGTTTCAATTGTCCAACACCAAATTGAATGAAACTTTTTGTACATGTACAAGCTAAACAGCTAAACGTGCAGTTAAAGCAACATATACCATTCTCCATTTGTGGCAAACTTTGAAATTTATTTTTGATCAAACTGCTCAAAACGGCATAAAATCAAAAAATCATAAAATCACAAGTTATTTCTATATATGTATTACACGTACAAAAAGTTTTTGATGAAATGGATTTGATGTCGGACAATTGGAACACTCTTCTTGTTAGTTTTTTTTTTTAATTTGAAGTCCAGCCAAGTGGTGTAGTGCCCACGAGGTCCCGGGTTCGATTCTCGGTGGGAATACATAGTAAAGTGAATTCTTCTTATCAATGGTGTTAGCCTCTAATTACCTTGAAGAAGTATTGAAGAGAGCAGTCGATGCTCGTTTAAATCAAACATAAAAAAATTGAGTATAAGAAAACGTTGTACTTGTTCCTCAGACCTGGCCATCGACCATATTGGTCCTTCAGCTTGTTTAATTTATTATTTATTATGTATTTAGCATATATAAGCAGCCTTTATTCTTTCATTGCTAGCCTCAAAACACATTCATTTATAAACACATGCCACATCACATAATAATAAATAAAATAACATATTAAAATAATTATGTCTAACGGTAACAAAAATGATAACGAAACCACTTATATTGCTTCTTTCCTTTTGCCCTTTTCCCTTGTAATTTGATTGACCAAATCCACGTTCTCCCCTCCCTCATCCAACCATTCTCTCACATTTATGCTCACAGACTCACATCCATTTATCCACCTATCCCTTACACCCATACATTCCCTCACTATATGCGCCCACTAGACATGTCAAAGAAATATCGATATTGATAAATATCGATATATCGGCCTCAAATTTTCGATTTTTGCCGATATTTTAATCTTCAATAATATCGATATATCGGTATCGATATTTTTTATATCGTTTTGACATGTGATTGACGTAACCGCCATCTGACAGGTATTCTGAGAAGTTCAAAATTGGCAATTGTTCCGGTTTTTAGGTTCTAAATAATAATCCTAATCCATCGAGATATTTGTTGGAATCTTAAGATTTACATAATTATCGATGCTACTTTGATTAATTTTATTGATTATTGTAATTATTATATTTGGTGAAATCCATATACGGATGGCGGTCCTGTGGAATTTCTATTTGATCGACATTGATAATATCGATATTTCCAAGACGATATTTCGGTATCGATATATCGAAAAATTGAAAAAATAGATTTTGACAAATATCGATATTTCATCATCGTCTGACATGCTTAACTCCCACGTATCCACCCCATCCCGACATGTATCTAGTATTACATGTTATTATTGTGATTGTGATGTTGTTGTATCATGTGGATTGAGTGTTGTGGGTTGCGCACATTTGCGACTGTTGATTTGAAGAGTGGTTGATTTCTTGTTGTATGGTTTTTATAGGTGTGGATTAATGGGTATTTTTGGTGAGTTGTAATTTTGAATAATGGAGGTTTGTGTTCCCGGGATGGGCACAGGGGACTCGAACCCCGTCCGACTGCGTAGTAAGCCGAAGCACTACCGTCTGTGCTGCCCAGGTGGGCAATTTAAATAGAAAGAAAAAGTTTATAGTCCGAAGACTAGGTCATCGACCATGTGGTCCTTCAGCCGGTGCGCTTTATAATTATATTGTGCATATATCTTGCAATTATACGTATGTTATTGTAGATACAATATATTCAATGTAATATTTTTGTGTAATATAATTGTTGACGTTGTTGATGCTGTAGTTGTGGCGTTTTTTGCTGACAATGAGTAGTGGTTGTTGCGTATTATTTGTAATGTTGTTGTGCTGTAGTTGATTAGTGTGTGATGTGAATTAATTCACACTAATGGTGCCCACCGCGGGGAATCGAACCCTGTCCTGCTGCGTGGTAGGCCGAAGCAGTACCTACTATGCTGTCCCGGTGGGCTTTAACTAGATTTACTTGAAATAAATAGAAAACTGAAATTACTTATTCAAATAAACTACTTATACTTAGGTTCACTTAAAATAAGTTACTTAAAATAAAAAATATCGAAGAAATGTATAATTTTTCAAAAAATAAAATGTTTCTACTTTCACAAAAAAAATTTTTCAAAATTTTACTCAAAGTAGTCTTCCTTAAATAGACTTATGTTAGGTTAATGTTTCTTACAATTAAATGAAAGACAATTTAAAAAAATATATTTAAATTTCATGGAAAACATGATTTGTCAATAAAATTAAACATTTTTATAATTTGACTGAAGGCAGTTTAACTTAAATGTACTTAATTTAATTAACCACCAAAGAAGTCGTCCGATAGCTGCTTATCACTACCACTGGAAAAGCATCAAGAAACGACAGGCGAACCCGCTTAACATAAGTAGAGGAAGAAGAAGAAACTCAAATTTGTTTATGTACTCGTTTGTTTAAGTAAGTCATGTCATGTATTTAAGTCAACGTGACTTAAATACACCTATGCATAACTTGCATATAAGTATGCTTGATTTTTTTTACATATGAAAGTTTGATTAATTTACTAGTTTATTCAAGTATGTTGGCTTAATAAAATTGATTTAAGTCCAAATTTTAGGAATGTTTGATTTTTCTTGTGAAATGGTAAAATATTTAATCTAAAAAAAATGAAGTTTTTTCGAGGGTATAATTTTTGTCTACTTAAGTATACTTGTGTAAAAGTCTCATAAGTATTGTAGTGACTTATTATACTTATTAGTATGCTTAAGTATATTCTAAAATTATTCAAAAATTTATGGACAATTTTCTTTCTGAGGCATATTATTCGATGAAAAAAAAAACACATACACAATTTTTGATGTAGCCTTAGTTGATTTCTCTACATCTGTAAAGTGAGCTTAAGTAAGAAGGTTTTTCGGTTGGTTATGTTGATTCTCGTTCTGAAGGGCATATCAATTTGCGCTGATTAGAACGCGAGTGCTAAGTGCCTTGGTGGGCCACCACAACTCGGCGCGCAGCGACACTGCAGCAAGCGTGCATGTCCAGTTTGTGGACGGAACGAATGCGAATGTTTTTTTACGTTTCTTTTACTTTTTACCCCGTTTTTTTTTGTTCTTTTGACCTGCTGAGACGGTCGGCAGTTGTGGAAACTGGGCGCGAATGTAATGGGCGTATGTGTGAGTATATAAGTGTTCTTAGGGCCAAATACCCAACGAAACTACACGCTGGCGGCGTTGGCCGACAAGTTGAACACGTTTTCGAGTTTGCTAAACGCTTAAGTAAACTTAAGTAAAGCTATGCATGATGTAAAGTCGAAAATATGAGAGAAAAACGCGGACGATAAGGAGTAATGAAATGTACAAGTTTTGTAAGTTTAAATAACTTATCAAAACTGGTGATATTTAGCTATAAGTTTTTGGCTTAAGACAGTAACTTCAGTAAAAATTCTGACCAGAAATTTGAGTAGAGTTTAAAGGTTTAATCCGCAGCTGGAGAATTGTAGTAGTTACAAGTTTACTTAAGGCAAGTATCCGTGTCTTAAGTAAATTCTGTGTAGTAAAAATACTCTAACGAAAATATGTCGTAACAAAAAAGTTAATGTATAGTCATAAAAAGTATGTGCAGTCATATTACCGAAGGAAATGCTGAAAATATTCAAAAGTTTCAATTAATCAAAAAAGAAACGCCATAGTAATTATCAGTTTACTTAAGCCATATGCCTTAAGTCATGGAATATTTAACCTTGACTTAAGTCAAGAATATGTTTAAAAGTTATGAAAAGAAATGAAGAAATGTAAAGACATCTTAAAAAACAACTTTTCACGAAATATCGATACTTTTTGGTATCGATACTTTTGAAACTTCAATACTTTCCATACCCAAGTATCGAAGAAAGTATCGATACTTATTGGTATTGGTAATTGGTATTGTTAATATATTTTCAAATTATTTTTTACTCGTTTCAGTAATCTTCCAGTATATTATCGGCCCCATTTTCTGATGTTACTACATTTTGAGAATGATAAATAAAATTAATGCTTGTAAAATTACTGATTGAGTAAATTAAGGCTAAACTAAGGCTATCAAAAAGTGGCTAAATTTAAATGAATTTGAATTGTAGGGAAGTATCGATACTAATTGTAAGTAAGAATGCAACAAGTTTGTTAAAAACAGGATCAAGAATCGAAATTTCACGCAAAGAACGTTTACCATCCGAATTGGTGGTTGTGATTAACAGATAGCTTCAGAGTGTTGGCATGGCAAAAAGTAACGAAAATTAAAGTATCAATAAAAGCCTATAAGTATCGACACGTGGTATCGATACCGATATCTTTTGACATCCCTACTTATGTCTACATATCTCATAAAGTGTATACCAAAGAATGATTATGTTATCCAAAATTGCTGATATTTGCTTATGGAATAAAGATCGCTTAAGCTTAAAACTGCCTGACTAAAAATTTGGATAAAAGAAAAGACAAGTTACATTTGTCTTAAGTCACATTAATTAAGTATTAATCAGGTATAAAGTATAACGCTCGCCAAAAATGGTTTATCTTATCACAAATATAACCTTTGTACGTTTATTTGACTTTAATCATATTACTTAGGCTACCACCAAGTCGTAAACTGCCAAAAAGTAAACAGTAAAATGTTTTGGATGTTTGTTGGGTGCAGAACGCTGATTGCATGATTGTTGTGTTGAAAGTGTTGTGGTATTGATGGTTTGAGGCGGATTGTTTGAATGTGTTTACTAAACAGGCAGGCAGGCGGCTGTCGGTTTTGAAAACAACAATAAAACTAATAGACGCCGACACTACTCACGCATTGCTGCTGATAGCAGACCAATGTTTCGATTCGATTTGATGATTCGATGTGTCATTTGTATGTCATGTCAAACGGCATATTATCGCAACATGCGCGCCGCACTATGCACTGCACTGCACCGATTGCATTTATTGATTCGAGCCGACTATTTTGTGTTGAATATTTATATTTATCAAAAGTGAGGACATGAGAAATGTTTTGTAAATTATCGATTTCGCATCAAAGACGGACAGACAACACGCCGAGCGAATCACCTAGTTGTATGCATATAATAGATTAATCATGCGTGTGTGTGCGTGCGTGCGTTCGTGATATGTTTGTGTCAATAATGTGACATTCCAAATGGAATGGATGTGTTTTTAAAAGTCC
>JAODAC010082692.1:37877-61451 GCA_027575185.1 Mimaenictus wilsoni | reverse complement strand
GTGCGTGCGTGCGTTCGTGATATGTTTGTGTCAATAATGTGACATTCCAAATGGAATGGATGTGTTTTTAAAAGTCCAAATGACTTTAATTCTGTTGTAAACTCTAACTCTACTAGTCTAGAGGAAAAGTCCAATAGGAAAGTTAAATGTGAATGTTTATTTTTAAGCGTATGCAGTTGCATACGCTTTTTTGGTGAATTTGTGTTTAAAGAAGCGGTAATTTATTTTGATTATTAGGGAAATAATCGAAGGTGGTTGTTGGGATGACAGGAAGGAGAGTTGCACTCACTGTAAAAAATGAGGTGAGGAAAGGAAGTGCTGGGGTTTCCCCCGACCGAACCTACCACAATGCGATATGGAGTGGCGCGTGGCGTACGCGATTTATTGCAGGCTCATTTGTCTCCTCCTCTGCCAATCCTGCTTCTACTCTACGAAAATAAAATGAAAAAGCCTCAAGTGACGACAAGCACGCACTTTGCTATTTTACCCTCCTTTTTCGCCGACGCTTATGGTTTGTTAAAGTACGGAAGTATTTCGTAAAGTATTATTTGTAAAATTAAATATGAAATCAGGGGTGAGCAACCCGCGCCTCCAATTTTGAAGTCTGAATTTAAGGTATCTTATGAATGAAGATGAAGAAGGAAAAGAAATAGCTAAGCTCGCTACCTCTTCCCTCTGCGTTTCGTTCCATCCTTGGTAGTGTGTGCTCGTGATAGCATCGCATACGTTACATTATATTTATTTATTCCAATCATTTCCCTCGCCTAAGCAACACATCCCTCTTTCCTATGAAGAACTTCCTTCCACATACCACTTCCCAACACTTAACAATCGCACCAACACGAGTTATTCGCTAAACCCACAATCCCCTCAATCCAAAGGAGGAGTAACCCTAAATCTAGTCTGTTTAAACTTTCAAATTTCTAAACTTATAGCTTCCTTTTTTGCTTCTCTTGTTCATCCCCTATACACTTCCAGTCTCATCTAGTTATATCCGTCTTTCTTTATTCCTCTTCAGTATTACATTTTGAAGTCTCCCTTCCTCTCTCTCCTTTTCTCGTTTTCCTTTTTCTAGAGAAGGAGTAAGAAAACTTGGAAAAGAAGAAAAAAAGTGCATTCAAGTAAGAAACTTAAAGAGAGCAAAGAAAAAAGTACGAATGTTGCCTAACTTTTCGCATACGCAGATTACATGTCGCTTGGTAAAGCCACCACTACCGACCGCACTAGCAACAGCAGGAGTAGCAGTAGCAAGAGCAGCAGGAACAGCATAGACTATATAGAGGGTGGTTGCTGTAGCAGTAGCAGGATAGACAGCAGAGGAGATGCAAGTAAAAAGGGGTGCTTTCAAACATCCCTTCAATTCTCTCTCCTTTCCTCTGTCTCTCTCCTTACTCTGTCGGGCCCGTCGCGTACTGTGTACGTCGCTTGAATGGAAATTGCCATCATTTTACGTAACAATACGGGGAGAGGGTTTGGCAGGAGCGTGAGGCTACGAGGCTATCCCCGCAAAGCTACAAAGCTACTCATATGAGTGAGGGGGGGCCTGGACGGCAATGAGGGGGGGGGGGGGTGCGGTAGAGAAGAGAGCAACTCATACTTCATATAGTTAAATAAGAAGCGAACAAACACGCGCCGAATAAATATGGAACGTGTGTTGCTCCGGCTGTTTCTGTTCCCGTTCCTCCTCTGCTTCACCGCTTCTGCGTTGGGGTTGGAGGCGGTTGGTGGCGGCCAAAAACGCGACGAATAACACAAACACTGCAGAAAAACGGCAGGCAAATACGGTTTTCCTTTTCGATGTTATTTCATCCGGAAATGGCGACAATAAATTTATTATTTATCGCTTTTTTTCAAAAAAAAAACATACAATATATAAAAGTTTTGCAACATTTGAGCCATACCAATTTTATAATCTAGTTATAGTGTAGGTAAAGCATAGCTTTGTCAAGACTTAAGTTATAATACATGAAGACTTCACAATATTTAATCAAATAACAATACTTAATCAATATTGTAACAAAAATAAGTAATTTTTCTTCAGCAGCTTTGCCTAAACTTATATGACTTCCATAAAAAGTAATTTTTTTTCTTCCAGCAATTTAATCATTTGAAAAGCTTATAACTTATTTGTATATAGAATATTTTTGCTCATATCGTTCATAGCGAATAAAGCTGTAAAATGATATTTCAAGCCATAAAAAGGTAACTTTCTTAGGCACTTTGCTTAAACTGTTTTGCATTTCTATTCAATTAAATTAGAAAGACATGAAATAACTTTAACGTAACTTAAGACGCTTGATAAAATATGTGTAATTTTTTTACTTTTTGTCGATTCAATAGGCATACGCGTCGGTACTGCACCACGAAGCCCCAATATGGTAAATCTTGCTGGGTTCAGCAATATGATCAATTCATCAATTTAAGCCCAAATTTTGAAATTTTCGTTTTCGATAAGTATTTCAATTTATGTACTACACATTTCAGTCAAATCTAAGACGGACAATTGAGGCACTCCCCTTGGAAATTATGTTAAATACTTTGGTGAAACTACTGAGTTTCTATTAAATTTACTTAATTTTATCCTTTCGGCTAATTGTTAAATAGTAGATGTTGAACGTAAAGACACGACGCCTGTGAAGAATGAGAATATAACAGCAGCGCATGATATAAACTAGATTAAAATATGTAGGCAATAATAGACGGTCATCATTTTGCGGACGGGCACGTGTATATATTTTCTCCTCCCTTTCCTACCATTCTTCATCTCTTCTTCTGCCACCCCTTTCACAGCCGCATAACGCGCAACAGCTGCCACTAAAGTGGCAATAAACAAGTGCCACCGCCCCTGCTTTTTGTCATCTCGTGGTCGTTGTCGAAATTTATGACACGCAATACTTCCTCTCTTCACCCCCACCGCTACTTACTCGCGCATCCCGCTTTAGCATCCCCTCATCGTCTTCTCATTCCTCAAAACCTCATGCAGGAAGTCGTTTACAGTTACGCGTTTAATAAGCGGCTATAACAATAAAAGAAACATGTCGAAAGACATTCTGCCCCTAACGCTGGGGGAGAACCAGGCAGAGTGAGGAGATGGGAAAAAAGGCCATTATGGCGTAAAACACGCCAAAGTATACGAAATTAATTTATGAATAAGCATGAATAAAACAAACAATCGAGTTTGAAGCATGCATCGAGGTAGGTAGGGTTTGGTGGAAGATGGGGTAGGTGAGAGCGGCAAAGGGAGAGAAGAGATGAGGAGAAGAAACATGCTGTGTTGTAGCGTCAGCAAGTGGATTTCCTGCTTAATGGGCAGTTGTCCTCCCCCTTCGCCATCGTGTTTTTGCAATTTTCCTTCCATTGTTTCAGTGTTTCCAGCGTGGATGGGTAATTCTTGGCGCTGGGCAGCCAACGTTGGAAGGGGAATGACAGGAGGGGGAGGGAAGCAGAAACCCTCGAACGCGTGCCAGCAGCGAAATTCCTTCAAATTTAATTTAACTAATTTCGTCGAGTACTTGGGAGGAAAATCTACACAACTTGGTTTTCTAATTACTGTTGCAGAGGCTTTTTTAAGTTTGAGGCTGAGGAGAAAGAGTAGTGGGTAAAACAGACGAGGCCGATGTTTGGGCATTTTTATGTGCGATTAAGCATTGGGTATTTTTTTGGTTACGATCTTGCTTGTTTTGTATATAGTTTGCTTAATTTTTCTTTTACTTAATTGTTGCTCCCTTTTTTGTTTTCTAGGTTAACTCTGTGTCTATATTCTCCATTTGTTTTCAATTCTACTTGATTATCCCCTCTTCGTAGTGTCCATATATTTTCTGTATACGCCAAGTATTCACTTGTACTTGGTACTTGATTTTCTTGCGTGGAAGGTCTTAACCATATATAATGTAATTGTGCGACGTGTCTTTTCACAATTATGTCACCCGAGTTATAAATTCATGGAGCTTTATTTAAGAAGATTTACTGAGTTCCCCACAACGCAATACACCAAGTATACGACATAATGTAGTATAATATCTCACTTAAGTATATTTAATCAAAAACCTATTATCGATAAAATGTCAATATTTCACCTTCTATAAAACGATACTTATCGAATTCTTAATATAAAAACATATTAAAGAATACTTAACTTGAACTATGTCATTTCAGTATAATATCTCACTTAAGTCACTTATTTAAGTATACTTAACTTAAATCATATCTTTACAGAATATGATTGTTAACAATATTTTCCAGTCCTCCCTTCTTCCCGCTCTCCCAAATATGCAAAGCATTTTCGACATTTTCACAGATTTTCATCGGTAAATATGTGCATGGGTATGTGTGCAAAAGACCTTCAGTCATATCCTCGCGTGAATTCAAATTAGACAGTAAACTGTCGCACACTCGTGCGGATATATAAACAACCGCCACCGACACGACGCGACACCACCCCTCACCATGGGAGTAAGAGGAGGACGGATACCAGCAGCGTTGGATTTCGTTGTTTTACAACCCGTTCCTCCTTCTCCGTGCCACTTTGGCATCGCTGGCTGTCGCGTAGAGAAAGTCACAGCTCATTCATATTTTAATGGCGCACGACACACACGGCACGATATTTCACCACAAAACCACACAACCACCCCCATCTCTTCCTCCTCTTCCCATTCTCTAAAAAGATTTACATAAACTCGTAATCCAGGCTTGCGCGTCGCGGTCGTAAACATTTTCGGAAACACGTCCAACGACGCAACAGCAACAATAACAAAAAAAAAAACAACGGCGAGAAAAAGAAAGGCAACGCGAATAATTAGAAAGATAAATAACAGGGCAACATAACATAAATATTGCTCCTCTGGTGGAAGAAGGTGAATAAAGAAGTGGTGGTGGAGCAGAAGGAGAGAGTTTGAAGAGTGTTCGCTTGCATCAAGAGGAGAATGTGATGTTATCTTATCGATTGGCAGGCGGGAATGTCGCACGTGCGACGGATAGCAAAAAGGGTCACGTGTTATCGGATATAAGATAGATAAACTCACCATTTTCGTTGTTTTTTTTTTCTTCTTTCTTTGGTGATTTTTGTCCTTTATGGTTTGGTTCTTATTCATTTATTTGATATTTACCCTGTTTTCTTTTCGATGACAATTCTTTTACTCGCCAGTCTTTGTCCTTCATTCCATCGTTCTTTACTCTATCTTTCAGTTTACTACCTTGTTCCTTTGTCAGTTTAACACGAAGAAACGAAACTAAGATTAATGATCTCCTAGTAGTTGTTAATATTTACTGGGCTCCTGATACAGTTACCCATTCTAGTTGACCTATAATTGTGCTAGATAAAATTACAATTTGTTTTATTTTTTACTTTTAGTTTTGCTGTGATTTATTGTGGACACTTAACATTTGAATTTTCTATTACTTGCTTTTTTTGCAATATTAGTATCCTGTTATTTTTGTAGTTTCGTATATTTCCAAGATCTTCCTAGTTTCTGGGTATATTAGACCTCTCTCTCTCCCTTTCTCTCTCAACACTATCAAATTAATTCCCGCCTTTGCGTAGCCCAATGAAATTATTTGCATAAACATGCACCGTACAAGTCTACCAATTTTAATTGTATTTGATGTAATATCCAGTTATTCTAATTTCTTCCGTATTTTAAAATGTTTTCTGCGTTTTGTTTTCCACTTTACGAATACATTTTTCAAGTTTGATTTATCGAGGAATTCATAGGTTTTGCCTATGAAGTATTTTGCAATATCTACAATATTCATCAATTAAAAAAATATGTCTAACCCTATAAATGAATTCATTCCAGTATATCTCACTTTTATTGTGAGATGCAGAACAATGCAATTATACAAGATGTTTAGGGTGATTCTTTCAGCTTTGTCGAAAATGTCATTCCTGGTATCATGTTTTTGTAAATGGAATTTCCTGGTGTCTTGTCTATTAAATATCTCTTGGAAAATAGTATAAACAATATTAGTAAACTTGGCAGCGAATATGGATAGACAAGCGAAAAGTTTTAACCCAAGCTACCTCTTGCCCACAGCAACCATCTACCCTCAGCTGCCTCCTCCACAACTATCCCCAGCCCTCTACTACTACTACTTCAACGAAAAATCTAGCTTTGACTCGGGAATTTAACCTTCTTTGCTGTGTTCTTTTCTTTGGTGTGTGTTTATATGAATGAATTTACCTATCATTCCTCTGACTCTATTCCTCTTGCTGAGCTGAGCTCCTGCTCCAAACGCAGAGATCCTGTTGCACTTTGCCGTTGTTACGTTGTTGCAGCTCCTCTCCTCCATGTTTCGACTTCCGGTCGGGGGAAACCCGAAAAATTGGCAAATGGAAAGACTACTCCTCAAACCAATACACACATTCACATATCTATACATATACAGGGTGTTTCTAAGTAAACGAAAAGTTATAATTTTGGAATAGTTTCGGGTGACATTTGGTGGAAAGGTCCTTGAAAATTGAAGGCAGGATGTGAGTTGAGGATGTCGAGGAGGTTGAGCCTGAAGAGGCGATTGGGGGCGAAGAGGAAAAGCAAGAGGTAGAAGAGGAAAAGCAAGGGGCGAGAGGGAGAAACGAGAGTATTGGATATCTCGGCGAATGTTTGACGTTGTTGCATTTCGAACCCTAGAGGAGTAGAAAGGGGGTGAGGGCGGAGGTTCTAGGGGTGTTGTGACTATGTGTGTCTTGGTGTTGGAAGAGGGGACGACGTCGAAGACGCGGGCCGGCACCAACACGCTCGCAATAATTGCACTCGGGAATCGGCCCCACGGCGACACTTGCACGAAACGACCTTCTGTCGGAACGGGCGGGCAGGCATCCTGCTGCCATCGCTGCTACCGTTCGCCCTACGATCGCCTTTTCCGCATTTTCTTCGCTTGTCCATCGCGTCTTCCCCAAAGCATTTTCCTTTTACCTGTTTTTTTTTTTCAGCAGCGTTGCATACAACGTTGCGAAAAGAAAGTTAACGTAAACATACCCCTCCTCCTTCTCTTCTATGCTCCTGTTACCCTTTTTTTTCTAGTTTTTCTTGTTGATTAAATATGGAAACAAACGTCTTGTGAATGGCGTTTTAGGCGTGAAAAACTTTCTTTCACTCTAAAGCTCTAAGTAAAAGTATTCCTAAAATTAAAAAATGAAAACGAAGTTGATACGCTAATTATCCAATGTAAAATCACCATATAAAAAGAAATTATTTCGAAATGATTTCGATCAAAAAAATGTAAATCTAATTGGAACACTGCCACTGTCATAACAGGAGCAAGTTGTCTCTGCTATTTCCAGAAATATTGAATTGCAGTATCCTAGGAGGATCGAGAAAAACAAAAGAGTGAAATTAGTTTCTTCCAAGTGGCTTTGCGTTAGAAGCTGAGCTGCCCCCGGTGTGTTTTATGCGCGAGATGAGGTGGGGCGGCGCGGGCGTGTGCACACTCCAAAGCGACACGCTGGTACTGGGGCTCCGGCTCCGGCCGTGTCGACGAAGATGAAAACCGGAAGTTAAATTGCTGCCTTCGGCGCGCCGCTGAAACCGATAAAAAACAGCTGGCTCAGCAGCAGAAGCGTCGCACTCGCGC
Source organism: Mimaenictus wilsoni (assembly GCA_027575185.1). Classification (NCBI taxonomy): domain Eukaryota; kingdom Metazoa; phylum Arthropoda; class Insecta; order Coleoptera; family Staphylinidae; genus Mimaenictus; species Mimaenictus wilsoni. The sequence goes on along the minus strand of JAODAC010082692.1, from coordinate 53,879 downwards.
CGCAATATCTTCCCATCCCTTCCCTACACGACTGCATCTTGAGGGGTTGCTACTCCAACGAGTGAACGAATGAATCAGTAGAATGAATGTAAAAAGAGATTAATAAAAATTATGGCTTTTCTGGAAGTGTTTGATGGGTTTCTTTATAGTTTACATGGATGGAGCCTTAGGCATTTAGTTTAAAAAGTCAAGAGTAGAAAGTCGGAGATTCTAATCCAATTTAATCTATGTAATTACTATTTTGTTGTTGCTGAGAAAAAAAGTTATTTTCATGACATTTTCGAACAAGTGCTGAAAACGCTTTTTTTTGTTAACTTTCAGTTAGCACTTCTTCCGAATATCTTCTGTCGTCGTCTGCTGCTGGTGTGTACATGTTGTATCGGTGCTGAGGAAGTCACGGGGGTGGTATAGAAGACAATGTTGAGCGTGGCGACGGGCGGCGATACGTCCGTGCCGCAGGCGCAGCTCGCCACCGGCGTTGTCTATCCATCGACGGCAACGGCAACAGCTGATAATGATCAGGCGCAATTTGAGGCGGACAAACGTGCCGTTTACAAGTAAGACCTTCTTTAAACCTTCTCAGTTGCCATAAGAGTCTTATGACATTTCGTTTGGTTAAGGCATCCGCTCTTCCCACTCCTCGCGCTGCTCTTTGAACGCTGCGAACTGGCGACGCAGTCGAGTGATCCACAGTCGTCGGACGCCTTCAACATGGACATACAGGCTTTCGTGCAGCACCAGGAGCGCGATCGCAAGCCCTTTCTCTCCAACGAACCAGAAATTGATGGACTTGTAAGTTTTCTAGTTACCTGAAGGGTCTTAGGTTTATTTTAAGTGGAAATAATATTTCTTTTATACTTTAGGCGTAAGCCAAGCAACTGGAACGCCACCGCAGGAAGGCTCATGGCTATCGTGGGAGATACTGAATGAATTGATACATATATGGCGAGTTCGGCCTAGGGATGTCCAAAATAGTAACAACATTTTCTTTCAGCCTCTCCCATGATTGTTAAGGGCCTTCCCGCTAGGTTGCGCTTCTTCACATGTATCTGAATCGTCATGTAGAACATATTAGAGAACATATCAGATAATTTACTGAACTATTTAGTCACACTACGTATTTATGTCCTATGTTAATGGGGGGAGAGGGGGGTGTTAACACTATATTTTCAAACCTTCAAGATTATTTCCAAGTTAGCGGTATCTTATGCCTATCTTTAAAGATGATCAAAGCAATTCAAGTTCTCCGGATACACCTCCTCGAGTTGGAGAAAGTTCAAGAACTATGCAAAGACTTTTGCAATCGCTACATCACATGCCTGAAGGGCAAAATGCAATCTGAAAACCTCCTCCGATCGGACTACGCTGGAGGAGCGGGTGGTATACTTGGTGGCGGTGGAGCCGGTGGTCTTGGTGGAGGCAGTATAGGCGGCGGCGGTGGTGGCGCCTTAGGCATGGAGAGCAACAACAATGTAATGCACGCCGGCGGCGCTTCCGACACGGGCTCCGAGAGCAACAGTCCTGTACAGTATTCGATCAGTCCTCAGGCCGTACGTTAATTTTTTGCCCTTTTTGAAAAGTTTTCTTTTTATTTCGCTTCCTGCTTCCTGATATTCCTGTTCGAGTCTGTTAGAGCTTTAGGGCTCCCTTTCTTGTGTCAAATATTTTTCTAATATTCAATTATTATTATGCCTTAGGCGCCCTTTTCCGCTATTCTCTACAGATTTTGATTTCTTCCCTCTTTTAATTTGCTTTGTCTTGTTTGCAAATGTGTGTGCAGTCGACACCACAGCAAGAGTTGAACGCCTTCAGCCTGCAGCAATATCAGCAGCAGCAGGCGGCGACGCATCAAGCGCTCCAGGCACAACAAGCTGCTGCCGCCGTCGCCGCCGCCGTCCAACATCAGCAGCAAATGCAGCAGCAGCAACAGCAGGCTGCCTGCGATGGGGGTTTGGTGGTACATGGCAGCACTCCATTGTCGCAAATTGGGTGTACGACGGCGGCGACGGCTGTGGTAGCGGTACCACCGCCTCCAACGAGTGAATCATCAGGCGGGGGACCTCTTTCGCCAGCGTTAACGGCGACTACGCCCGGCGGCTCTGCCGATGAGTGCGATAGTGATTTTGCCTCGCGTTCGTCCTCTTCGTATCCACATCATCATCGCAGCAAGCAGAAGCGTGGTGTATTGCCAAAGCAAGCGACGAGTGTTATGCGTTCTTGGTTGTTTCAACATCTAGTCGTAAGTATAAATTAAGTTTATATATAAAACGGTGGTTATATAGAGACAAAAACGTAACCTCAACTGTTGCGTACTTATAATCTTAATTCCGGGCCATTAAAGTTGCCTACACTAAGGTTGAAACTTGAAACTTTATATATTTTTCGCTATTTCAGCATCCGTATCCTACAGAGGATGAAAAACGTCACATTGCTGCACAGACGAATCTAACACTTCTGCAAGTAAACAATTGGTTTATCAACGCACGCCGTCGCATCCTGCAGCCGATGTTGGATGCAAGTGCACCCGCTAACGATGCCGCAGGTGGGGCAGGTGGCGTTGGTGCCGGCGGCGAAAACTCCCCGGGGCCGCACAAAAAGAAACGCTCGTCGGGTCATAACAACAATCGTCGGTTCTGGTCGCAGGATTTCGCTAATATGCAGTCACAAATCGATGGAGGTAAGTTTCTCAAATATAGCTTTACTTTTATAACCTAAATATAACGCTATATTTAACCATTAATTTAATACAAAAACGTAATTTCTAGGATTATTATCAAGTTCAGACGACGAAGGTGACTCCTTCAGCGACGATGACGACGGTGGGCTCGTAATAGATGCCGCAACGGTAGCTGCAGCCGCTGCTTCTGCGCTTGCGCACGAAAACGGACACGGTAACCCCGGTACTACTGGAGCTCCCCCCGACGTGGCATCACTGCAATTCCACCACAGTCCCGACGCCGATAAATAGGCTAACCAATTCACATCACCATTAGCTTATAAACGCCTCTATAGCACACCAGGGGGCGTTTCAAAGAAAGGGCTTTCCATTATTTATAAACCAGAAAACGATAGTTACTAGCAATTTGCATGCGAAGACACGAACGAAAAAAAAACGCAGCGACGTTTTTCAACTAGAATGTGTGCTATCACAGCGAGACCTAAACAAGGCTGATTTGTATATTATAAGTTATTTTCTCGCCATAAAAAGGCGGGATTTTCAAACACTAAAAAAGTTAATTTAAAGAAATGAGTGAAAACTTGTGGAATATGATGAAAACCCGTGAGTTTTCCAAAGAAAGATACGAGAACAAAGAGCAACATGTATACGTAAATATATACCTCAGAAAACAGGCGTTTGCAAAGCAAAAACGTTACTGAAACAAAAAATGAAAATTATAGTTAAACACAAACAAAAGGAAGCTAAAATACTTCGTATACGTTTTTTGAAAGGACGCGACGACGATAATTCAGTATTACCTCTTTTTTTTGTTCAGTTTCTGTTCTCAAAAATATATCTCTAACTCTCTTTCTCTGTGTATACCATTAAATTTCAAAAAGAAAAGTTTACGCACAATGCGTTGAACATAACCTACGAAAATTGAGAATGAGAAGAAAATGTATACTAAACGAGGAACGCATATACGTAAATTAACAATAATTACCCCTAAAGATTTAATGAAAGCTAAGTGTATATTGTATCATAACGATTCGATTGTTTTTTTTTTGTATTGTCTCTCTCGGGAGAGATGATTATAGGTTAGGTTAGCGGCAGGTTAGGTGTTAACAGCCTATGATTACCAAAAAAAAAATACTACGAGAAGACACGATGAGATAAGACACTTCGAAATGGTGCCATGTTTTTGTCCATAACCCTGTTTTATGGCTAGTGATTTAGCGAGTTATTTTACTGTTTGTTTGCTTTGTGTTCAAGTTCACTTTTTAACTCTTGCAAAACTACAGCAGAACACAGCGAAATGGATGAGAGGATGAGAGGTTAAGATTACCGCTAACTAAGTTTAGGTTAAGCGTATTTGTAATAACTGTAAGAATTTTGCATTTTACTGGGAGAATTTTTGAAGCAAAAGACCTGATATTTGTTTTAAAAACATGTGTTGTAAACCGATTGTTAAAATACGAAGATTGACGAAAGAACGTGAGAATTAGTAAAACAAAAGTAAAAAAACAGGAGGCAAGACGAAGTTATACGATAGTGTCCGAAAAATTACGAAGTTGGACAGGTACTTTCCGCAGGATTTTTTAACTTGTAAAAAACGAATATCAGACTTTTTGTTTTAAAGAAAGAAACGTTAAAAATGGTGAACGTTTTTGGCTCTCAGTTTTTAGTTGCTATTGTCAGTCTGTGATACAATTTGAATGCATTTTTGCATGCGTGTGAATGTTTGGTTGCCTATGAATGATTTACACCTATGACAGTCACTAGGCGGCGTTGGTGTATGCATGACTGTCGTGAATCTGCGTATAGGTGGCAATCATGTGTGTGCATGTTTGAGCGCGCGAATTTCAAACGTGGTAAGAATAATAAAAATACGATACCGCCCGATAAATGAGAACACATTGTTTTTTGATGATAACACATCTGCTATACGATAAAACTAGTGCTAGAGTGATTACGAGTGCTAGAGAGTTTCGAGAAATGGAGTGAATGCAAGTGTATGAACTGTGCGAAGACTAAATACATACTATATACGTAGCGACGAGTGTCTTTAGAACAAAATACAACTCATTATTGCCAATTGTACATTAAAAATGTGTCCAAGGAATCCGAAAACCGAATCAAAATTCGACATGTTTGTTTAGCCGCAAGTAGAAGGGAGATAGACATTGCTAGCATCAGATAAACAAAAATAAACAACAAGAAAAACAACAAGAAAAGAAAAACGAAAATACATTTGAAAAAAATCTCTAACGATACGAAACTATTGCTTCTTGTGACTCTATGTATACGCTCCGAATATGAATGAATACTCTTTTTACGAAAATTATTGTGTTTTTTGTGGTTTTCCTCTTTTTTTAATTACAGGTTTTTATCTGTCGCGATGTGTTTAAACACATTTCTTTCAGAAAATAAACTACCGATTTTTTTTCTTCTTATTTTTAGCCAATATTTATATAATGTATTTTTGTCAAAAAAAAAATAATTGGATTGGGTCCATCTAATAAACACTAGTTTAGCAATGAAAAATAACATAATTGTTACTGTAGTATTTGAAACGTGAAAAGGTCCCAAAAAATTGTAAATTCATACAAACACATATATAATTAATGAAACTGACAGATTTATTTCCATCTCGATTAATTACAATTTCATAAAAATCAAAAATTTACGACATATCGCAAAAAACACACCTAATATGTACACCTCTAATATATCGAGCATATTCACTAAAATTTCGCGGGGTTAAAATTAATTAATTTTTTTTTATAACTAGATTGTTTTTAGATATTCAATTGGAGACTTACATACGACTTATTCTACGACCTTTCCATTGTTTTCCTGCCCGGTTTGGGCCGATGCGTGCGTGAATGTGCCGCCAAACCGAGTTTGCTCGCGCAAATGCGTCCGCATTCAACGCATTTCAATGCATCGCTGGCAGCTTGCGGTTGTGGATGGTTCTCGATGACTTGGTAGTCCTCTTCCTCGTCGTCATCGTCATCAACATCAGTCTCTTGATTCTCTGACGTTTGCTCATCACTGCTGCTTGTGTTGTTGTCGTCCTCGACATCTGCAGACGAGTGATGGCGGTGTTCCTCTTCAGTAATCTCGTTGTAAGTGGATATGTTGATCTGCAGAAATTTGTTGACGTCGTTTTCGAAGGGGATCTCCTTGAGCTCTGCTTTCGTTTTGTACTTTCGACGACATTTTTGTAGACGCTTGTGATCTGTCAGCTCCTCTTCTTCAGCGTAAATTTCGCCACATTCATCGCAGATAAAGCCTATAAACATGAACATAAAAACGACGCATTTTCCATTAAGAATGAAGCCTTTTAACATATAACAAGGGAGCAAAATGTTGCTTTTATACCTGTGCAACTACATCGCCCTGAACATATGATGTTGAATAAGTACTTTACTTACCATCTTTTCTCACTTTGATATCAAAGGTGGAATCCTTCTGGTTGTAAACTAGGTCATATTCGCGACTCTGCGTCGTCTTCACCGAGACACGCCGCGATACGCTGTTCGTGATGATGCTCTGCGTGATCAGGTCCTCAAAGTCCAGATCCATTGAGATCGGCACGCAACTAGATGCCAAAGCTACGAAAATACTCTAACAACAACACCACAAAATGGACATATTTGCAGAATGCTTAACCTCAAAAATAGTATACAAACTGTTTAGGAAGCACAACAAAGTTGAATAGAGGTTATATTCCTCGACTACTCACTAGCATCCCCTCCTCTTTCAGAAATCATCACTAATAACCTTATTCAACCTTTTTAAACTTCAAAATTAGTATAATTGTTGATAATTTATAAAAGTTTAAAGCATAAAATAGCATTAATAGGATACAATTAATGTTAAAACACGTGTTTAGATGTGTATTTTCACACCAAATGCATTTAACAGGTTGAGAGCTATTTCTGACGTTTTGGAATATATTCGCTAAAATATAAAAAGAAAACGTGTTCATATGTGCTCCAACGCCTTATTTTCCCATACAATGCGTTTAATGATACAGCTAGGGATCGATAGCAGGAACGGTTCGCAATTTAACACACAATATCTAAAGTTTTGGAAAATATTCGCTAAAATATAAATGAAAAACGTAGTTTTTGATTAAACAGCGGGATTGGTCCAGCAGTTAATGCTTCATTTTTTACATTATATCGTTTTTTAACGGATGTTTCCTCCACAATTTTGTTTATTCAAAATGGTCATGCTTTGGCGGAAAAAACATGGAATCAAACAGGCGCCACCTATAAACAACTTTTGTTCTACCAACTTCGGAGACCCTAAAATTTTAGGGTTTTTGTTTATTCACCAAAATAAACAAAAGTTGTTTCTTCCGAATTATTTAATCAGTCGTTTTAAAGTGATTTGTGTAAGTGGTTGTTCCGTAATTCGTCATACAATCGAGGAAGCAAACACGTTGCCATCGAATCAGTAAAAGACAAAGTAATTTTGCACATAATTTATAAACAATCATAATCATAAATCGCACTAGACAATTGCAATATCCATAATATCGTAACAATAATTGGTAATTAATTGCGTAGAACCTAATCCTTAAAAAATCACACAGTTTATTATGATGAAAAGAAAAAGGAAAACGTTGAAAGTTGAAGTTGAGCAAAAGGAAAACGTATCTGTTACGTATCTGTATCTTTCGCCATTTTTGCACCACATAAACAAAACACCCCTTTGAATCATTTATACTATTGTACACATGCACACACAACAATTTTCAAGTCCAAACCAAATGAAATGAAATCCTGTTCAAAATCGAAGAAACTCTCCTGGGTGTCGAAAAATGAACATAAAAAAAACTAAAAATTAAAAAACAAAAGATAAATAGTAAATATATATATATGTTGTTGGATGATATAAATTATTCAAAAGGAAAAATCAACAAAACATAAAATTAAAAGAAAGGTTGAATAATAAGATGTAGTTATCCGGGGAACTTTGGCAAAGAATCTGCATTTCCGTCTCGTGTCTTCCGTTTTTGCATATCTGGTAGAAAAAATTTACCTACTTACATCCTAAGATTGGGACGTGGGAGGATTGGGTTTAATTTAGATTGGTTTTAGGTGGGATAACGAGGGCAGCCAGGGCTAATCTTTGCTGCTCTTCGCCCCACGACGTTTTGCCAGTCGCTTGTGATGGCTCTGCGCGAGTGAGTTCACAATCGAGACGACAAAGTACACCACCATAGCGATGACAAACTTTTCAAAGATGGCCGCGAGCAGATTGCCCTTCTCCGGCTGGGCACCCGCCGTGCCGGGCGCACCCGAATGCAGCTTGCTCTTCTGATCGTCGAGGAAGGCCTTGAAAGGCGTCTGCAGGCGTGTGCCAATCACCGGAATCGCCGTCAGCCACTCCAGAGCGGTGGCTATCAGCGTCTCGTTGAAGGCGACAATCACGAACAGCTTCTGAATGTGCATTTTGATGATTGCCTTGCCGATCAGTGTCGCACCGAAGAAAGTCCAAAATGGCACCAGGAAGTGTCCGCACGTGATGCCGGCCAAATCAAAGAGGGGATTGGGAATCTGTGGAAATAAACAGACTAAACTGAAGATACCCTAATTTCTTCATTGAAAAAGGTACGTTTAAACATGTAAAAAGCTATAAACGTTACTTCTGGTAAGATTTAGGGAGTTATGCTACTTTGCCATCTTTAGGATATAGGATAGTTTCAAACTTAAACAACTCTACAAGTGAAAAAAAGTGAAACTTACACTGGCACAAGCAAGAATACCAAAGAATCCAACACGTTGTACGACATGCTCGACAAAGAGTTTGCCACGCTCCATAAGCGTCAAGTCTTCTTTGCGCTTCTTCTGTAACTCTTCCATTTCGGCGAGTTCGTCATCATCATCGTCCGGATCGATTCTTTTTTGCAAACAAAGCATGGTCTCACAAAGAACAATTTGAACGCATATTAAACAAGACTTACCCGGAAAGACGAGCTGCACGTGCCATAAAATATGGTGGCAATTCTCCCAAAGCCGTACCAGCACCCCAGCACATCGCTTCAAGACGCACCTTCGACATTATCGAAAATATCGTCACTGCCACTGAACCTGTGATCGTTTCTGGACAAATAATTCTACAAACACGTAAAATTACACCGTGATTACGCTATCTATAAACAACTTGTATTCTAGTCATTTCAAAAAGTAGATTTTTCGAGTTAAACGTTGAAACTTCAATCAACGTTGGTAGTTTTTAAAATATCTAGATAAGCAAAAGTTTAGAATAGATCTATTTTAAATCAGTAGAGAAAAACTTACTCATCAGGGTAGGGTGGTTCAGGAAAATCCAACGAGTTACACTCATACGCAGCAAGCGTCACCTTGGCGATGTGTGGCCCCAGATAGAGTAGAAACGTGTGCAAACCGGTGCCCAGACCAACAGAGGATAAAATACCCAAACCAATCCAGTAACAGCACCAGAGTGTTTTCCCGTAGACGAGCGTGACGAACGCTTGATGCGGTCCAGTGGTTCGTATCAGCAGAACCGTACCGACGACAAACGCGACGAGGAGCAGCACCAGCTTTTTATAAAGCAACGTCCTAGAGCCAGGTAAGAAGAGGGTGTATACGTCTTTTAACCACACAGACAAAAACTAACAAACTAGGAATAACAATAAACGTACTGTTTGCCGTAGGTGTACAACAAGATGAGCGTTTCTTTGAAGAAGTATTCGATCGTGCCCAAAGGTCGCCTCCACAGGACGTAGGACTCACGCTCATCTCGCTCCTTCTGCTTTTGAGCTTTTGTAAGATGCGATGTGGCGGAGGAGTTCGTAAGGTTGGACGAGGCATCCTTGTCCTTCGTATTCGTTTGTGTGCCGTTTGCTGGAGGCGGTAGCAGCGAGGTTGTTGGTGTACGCTTGCTCACCATTTTGTAGCCCAAGCGTTGGAGCTAAATTGTAAGTACAAATTAATTTATTTCTGCGGTTAATATGCCTTCGAGATTATAAACAACAATCTTGTTCATAAATTAAGAGTTTTATTCTTTCTCTCAACAAAATTATTTCCACTTTTTTTCTAACTTACAAATGTGAGCATAGTATGGAGTTTACTAGCGATTGGGAGTGACACAAAACCCTCCAACATTCTGTGCAACTTTTAAAAGTTATGAGCGTGTTTATGGGCTTGTTAACGTGCCCTCAATGAGAGGGATTTGTGTCAACCAATTGTCCATAAGCTATTAACATAACACAAAATTATAGTAATTACTTATTGAGAATAAATACAAAAACGAATGCAAAATGGCAACGGTACTTGCTACAAGCGATAAGAAAGCACTAATGGACTTTTGCAGTGTTTGTCTAGCCGTTCAGTGAGGAAAGAAAGTTATCTGAAGAAGGGAAATTGCTACTTTCTTCAAACGTTCAATGGGAAAACGGTAAATAATAAGAAAAGTGAAAAAATGAGCTTTCACTTACTTCTACTAGGAATGAAAAATGCGCCGAGGAAAGTTGGAAACTTTACATACAATAAGTCAATCAAAAACTAGAAAAAGTAAACCAAAATTTAATAATAGTAGCCAGAAAATTATGACTTTCCGAAAAAGACAACCAGCGGCAACGAATTACAAGAAGACATCTACGAAATAATAATTTAACAAAAAACGGAGTCCTAAAAGATAAAAATATAAGACAAAAAGAAACCACGAAATACAAATAAGAACACAATACAAAAGTAAGAAGACAAAAATGAAGCCATTAATAAAAATGAAGAAAATGGTTACCAATTCGATTTTGTTCCCTGTCGTTTTACGACCACGCTTGCGACATTCAACTTGCAGCTGCTGCTTGGTAAGCAACACCAGCTCTTCGGTGGAGCGCTGCCGGCCGGCAGTGGACGCACTGCCAATCGACGTGCTGCTACCACCGCCAGCTGTACCTCCACCACTACCACCACCCGAGTTGGGACTTGCCGGAGGCGGTAGTAATACAGGTCCGTTGGCTGCCGCACCACCGCCAGCAGCTGACTGATGCTGCGTGCGTTGTGAACGCGATTTCTTCCCGGCCATCTCCCAAAACCTGCCAACCACCCACCAAAAGAAGCGTCACCTTGGCCCGCGCGGGCAGAAGACCACCAGCAGGAGAGGAGAGAGAGAGCAGGTGCCACCAGGTGAAATACACACAAGCCCTTTAGCACAAAGGTTAGTAGTTGCTTTCGCAGGCGTGAGCCTTCGTAGATGTGTTACGTTTACGGCTTGAAGGAAGAGATATTAGTAAGCCAAACACCGAGAGTAAGCCGAACATTAGTTAGCACAATCTTGTAACTTACTTTTTCGGTTTAATTATCTACCTAGTGGAGCAAGTTTCACCCGAGTTTGACGAACCCACAAAAAGTTTATTCGATGAGTATTTGAATTGTAAACGATGATAATGCACTTTTTGTTTTGCTAGTATGTTGCACTTGCTGCAATAATTGTTAGTTTTTCGTGTTTTTATTTTCACTGTCGTGGTGTTTGTTTTTCTTCTCAAGATCTACACACACTTAGCGGTCTCGTGTTCACTATTCTTGTTGGTATCTAGTACTACTACTTTAATGGATGTGCGGTGGTGAGTGAGTTCAATTATTGTTATTTTTTACGAGCAATTATATGGAGTTAATACGCCGTGATAGTAGTGATAAGGACGCGGCGCGTGCAACATTGAACCCCTTCCAAAAGGCCTGGGAATTGCAACACAGGCAAACACCAGCGACGACGCGTCAGCACCACTAGGTGGGCAAACACAGAGGAACGCACACACTTTTCGGTGTGACAATTTCGACGGGTTCCCCGCTGTTGTGAATTTCGACTATTTGACGCTGTCATTCAGAGGAGCTTGACTCGCCGATGAACTATTGCTCGTCAGTGAGGGAAGGGAAATGCAAACTGAAATGCCACAAGCGGCAGCACTATCGGTACCGATAATCAATGCAAATTGAGCAGCTAGTTGTGCTTTTGCCGGCGGATCGTTATTTGTGGCGATCGCCTCTCAGCATGGAAGGTAGTAAAGCACATACGTCAATAGCAGTGCCACCTGTGCTTCAATGTTATCACGCATGCGTTGGATGCTGAATTAAGCGGGAAAGTAGTTGGAAAGGTATATGAGTAATGCAACAAGCGCGAGCGGGAAGGGTGGGAAACAGTTTTTTGGCTACTCTAACAGTGATAACACTGAGACGCAGATGGCACTGCTATTAACACGCAAACCTGTACACACCCAATTTAAATAATTACACACGTACCCAAAACTGTTATTTAGCAACCCTCACAGTGATAACATCTAAGTGTGTAATTATATAAGTTTATGTGTGAGTACAGATTTATGTGTCAGTAGCAGTGCCTTCCAAAGCAGTGCGTTTCAAAAGTAGTCAAAAAATTGCTTCTTCTCCTCCCGCCCGTGTTTGTTGCATTACTTATATACTTTCCTCTCTGCTCTCCCACTTAACTCAGAAGACAAGGCATGCGAGATAACATTGGAACCGAGATAGCACTGATGTCGACGTATGTGCTTACCACCACCTATGCTGTGAGAGTAAGTAAAAACATTTTCCCTGTTGTCTCCCTGAAACAACGCAAGCGGCGCTGCTTATAATATAAATAAACCCATTAGAGCGAGGCATCTTATTGAAATCTGTGCTGTCATTAGTACCATGGTGTTGAGAGTGCATTTTTGGGGCAGAAGTATTTGTCAATTGCACAGTGTCTATAAGTTGGCAATAGATGGCGGACGAGTCATAGGTAAGGGAATTAAACTTAATAAAAATTGAATTAAAATTTGGTGTAACAGATCAGCAAAATACAAATGAATATCTATTTTAATTTATAATATTGAAACTATAGTTCTAAATTTTGTTATTTTGAGTTTTTTATAAATAGTTGAGTAAATTGTACAATATTACAGTTTTCTTTAATTTCATTTATTTATTCGGCAAAAATAGTTGAGGCTAGCCCACTGCTTCTTTTGCAATAAATATAATTAGTTGAGACATTGTTTATAGCCATACTAGTCTTTCAAATGTTACATGTGTGGGTCAAAGGACAGATGTCAAGAAATAATCGAAAACGAGTGTTATTCATACATCAATCGTAAGAAGATGAAAGCTTATTAAATAAACGCTAGTTTTTAACTCTAATTGTGAGACTGGATAACTATTAATTTTTATCACAACAGTTCCTCATAATGTAATTATTATATTCTAATGAAATTTGCTAAAAAAATCTGAAATGAAAAAAAAATTATAAGTGATCATTATTATCAAACATTACACAATTTTACAATAGTGAAACAAATATATATATAGAAACAAGCACATCGCATCAGAAAATACCGAAATGTTTGCCAAAAAGCAGCGTCACCACCACACAAAATTCGCGTAATATACATTCAGCCGCCACAGCTGGTGCAATCAATTTTTTGGCACTATTCAAGTTCAGCGCCGCAAAATATTTTCCTCACTGCGTCGCAAACATCTAGTGTTGCATTGAAAGTCATACGCTACACAAGTACATTATTTTACTTATTGCTATCCTTTCAAACTAAGTAAACTCTTACACATAGAGTACCGATAAACATACAGGTTTATTTAAGTAAAACTTTGAAATACAAAAATGGGTAAAGGTAAAGGCGGCGGCGGAGGCGGTGGTGGTGCGCAAAAAGACGACGTAAGTGTTATATAACACGTAAGGAAATTTATGTCTGAGTCTTTTAATTAAATGTAAAAAAAATGTAGAAAAAGGCCGGTGGCGCGAAAGGCGGTGACAAGAAGGGCGATCAGAAGGTTGGCGGCGGCGGTGGTGGAGGCGCCAAAGGTGGTAAAAAAGGTATTATCTTTACAGAATTACTTAAGTATGCTCTATATATCCCTGCGATTACGTTTTTTGCTTTTGCATTGTTCTAGCTGACTTTCAGATATTTTTAAAATCATTTTTATATAAAAAAATATAGAATGTTTGTTATTTTTTAAAGTCACATCTAAAAAGTAAATTTACGTATAGACTTTGTCATAGTGTTTTGCAGATAAAGTTCCTGTCATAAATATATTTGTTGCAATTTTAGTAAACTAGTCATATTTATGCAGGTTAAGAATTAAAATGAAACGTTTTACAACAATCTTACATTTCGATACATATTCGAGTGCGTTTCTGGAGTGTGTCTGTAGAACAGGTTTTCAATTAATTTACGTTCCAATTTGTAAAAATCAGCACACAATTCATGTTTAGTCATTTAAGTCATGTTATTTCGAAGTAAAGCCAGATGCGACTTAAATCATATTCGCAATATTTACAAATGGAAAAGTGAATAACTTCTTTTTATTAATTTTGATTAATATCACTAAATAGCATTATTTTTTGCAGATGGCAAAAAGTAAATATTTTCATTTTGTTTAAAAAAGCGCATTTGTTTGAATAGTTATCAAAAAAAAGAAAATCTATAAATTTATAAACATGAGTGCGAAATAACATCCCTGTGTTCTTGTATTAGGGTTACCATACGTTAAAAAGAGGTTCAACGTTTATCCTACATCTCCCGGTTACGTTTTTTTTTTTTTCGTTTTTAAGGCATTGCTATAGCTGACCTTCAGCAAATAGTCCTAAAATCTTTTTTTTTTATATAAAAATATAAAATGTTAGTTTTTAGACGTGACTGAAGTAGTAAATTCCCATTTAGTCTCTGACACAGTTGTGATTTACAAATAAAATTCTTGTCATATATACTTTTTCCAATTTTGGTAAACTTAAGTCGCAATTATGTAGTTTGAATCAAAAGCAAACTTTTTACAGTGTTACAATTCGAGGCTTATTCGTGTAAGTTTTTTGGAATATGATTATAGAACTTATTTTCAATTAATGTACGTTTCAATATGCAAAAAACGCAGTACAAAACTCATAGTCATTTAAGCATGTTGCTTTTAAGATTTGGATCAATATCCTTAAATACCATAATTTTTTTTTGCAGGTGGCAAAAAGTAAATATCTTCTACATTTTGTATTCTTAAAACACGCATTTGTTTGAATAAAGTTATCAAAAAATATCTATCAATTTATAAACATGGTGCTAAGAAATTAATATCATTGTGTTCTTGTAATAGGGTTACCATACATTAAAAAGTGGTTAAACCGTGAAGTGACTTATAAAATAGAAAATACTGTAACCAAGACAACTAGCCAACTCCAGGCAATATTCCGGAAACTACTCGAGCTAACGCAAGCCGTTGGTGGCATCATCTTTGGGTATTTCTCCTGCAAATGCACGCAAACCGCTCCAACAAAGTCGCTTTCAGCAAGATCACTTTGAACCTCATCCAGCGTAATCGTCGGCACGCTGCTCAAGCCCGGTCGTAGTTTCTCCGTCTCGACGCCAAAGCTGTGCAAATACTGCTGACCGTCGTTGTGTTTCGCACAATTTTCCAAATTTGCAACGTGAATGCCTGCCGCCGAGATGGCACACTCTTTGATGGGGAAGACGGCGTTTTCTTCCTTGCGTCGATCCGCCATCGCCATCAGACAATTAATAAAGGTCAACTCAGTGTCGAAGACATACCTCTGTGGTATGTCCGTCGACAGCGTGTTGTTGAGGACGCATGCGTGATACTTGTTGCCGATGCATTCAATGTCGCCATGATGGCACGAAAAGTTGTAGACCCTCGAGTTTTTATCGTAGATATAGCTCGATTTGCCATAGGGAATTAGGCGTAGGTTGACATACTCAGCGAGGGAGCGATTCGGATGGGTTAGAGATGGAAAGAGTTGCTTCGTAATGAATTTCTTCGAGTCGGGGCAGAGGGATTCGTAATAGACCTGGACAAGTACCTAAAAAAAACAATATTCCTTTAGTTGTGGGGTATTTTTAGCTTTTTTTAATTTTTAAAGGTTGTGATCTAAAGATTGAAGATCTTGTCGAGTTAAACATAGAGATTGTATGTTGTTGATTGCTATGTTAGATTGTTTAATTTGAAAGACATTGAATATACACACACAATATTTGTGTGAAGGGGTTCGGGAGTGTGTAAATATGTGTGTGTGTAGGTGTGTGTGGGGGTGTGAAGATGTGTAGGTGTGTGTGTGGGTGTGAAGATGTGTATGTGTAGATGTGTATGTGTAGATGTGTAAGAGCGAGACGCTACTACGCGTACGTATAAACTGTGTATAAAACATGTATATTGAGCCTGCTGAAAGTATGTTCCACGGATCATATAGTTCAGTTCAGATATGATGGGGTTCAGTTGTCCAAAACATCTTCCAGAATTTTGCAAGTTCCTAACACTTCCCAAATAACTAATCAAATCCCGAAAATTACAACAACAACA
>JAODAC010082692.1:0-37777 GCA_027575185.1 Mimaenictus wilsoni | reverse complement strand
AAACATCTTCCAGAATTTTGCAAGTTCCTAACACTTCCCAAATAACTAATCAAATCCCGAAAATTACAACAACAACAACAACAGAGAAATGACCATAACAAAACATATTTATAAATATCTATTAACAACGAATTTAGTTCATAATTTTTCCGTTAGGTGCCTCTAAAGAAGAAATTCGTGAATTACTTTCTATTTTTAATTTCTTAGAAACATCCTTCCTGCACCTGCATTACCCGAAAGTTGCACTATTGAAATAATCGCTAACGTACAGCAAACGTTACTTTTACCGTTGATCCAATTTTTAAATGTTTTTAATGATTAATACCTTGCAGATGCCTGTAATAAACCCACGCCCTGTTGCATATTACGGCCATACATAAAGTGTGTTACGTTGTTTTCAAGCAATATTTCCACTTACCTTGCCATTTTCTTCATTAGTTTCCCCAATGACAATGGCAGCAAAGCCTAAGAGGGCTACCAGACATATCGTATTCGAATTAATCATCACGATTTGTAGACATATAACTATAATGCAACTAAATACTCTTGTGGCTAGGTGACCTCAGCGGCTGGGCTTTGACACTTCTGTTCTCTACATTGAACATCGTGGTCGTACTTTTAGTTGATTATCGACTGAATGACTCATTGGCGGGTAATTCAAATGACAGTTCGCAGAGATCTCTCTTCGAGTGTCAAGTAGATGTTTTTCTTATCCATCATTCCAAATTGATTCCATTATGAAACCTAGAGTTTTCGCAAAGTAGTTCCAACGAACTCTACAAGCTAACCCCTTTAGCACGTGTAGCACGGTATAGGGCCGTCTCCTGGTCTGGTGTTCTGACGGTTTCAGTCCATGGCTTCGTCGTCGGATAGATATTTGTGTACCTATCCGTAATTATTGATCCTTCCTTATCAAGAAATTCACAGTATATTATATATTATTTTTCTTTCATGACCAGGGCTCGTTAGGGGTCTGTACCTACCGAGCCTTTGCCTCCCGCAGCTTCTTCATCTATTTCTATCCCTTGCATCTCTCCTTCAGCTTGTCGGCTGTACGAGTTGCCTTGCATCCTGGTGCACCTCATCATCCAATCTTTTTCTTGCACGTCCTTTTCTTCTACAGCCCTGCATCTTGGTCATTAGCATTCTATGGGTTGTCCACTCTTCTTCCATCCCGCCCATCTTAGTTTTTGCAGGCACATGTAGTTGAGATGCGCGCGCGGCTCTTCTGGTAGTGTATCTAGCTCTATTTTATATATTAGTGTAAACATTTGGTAGAATATCTATAGTTTCATGATTGCTTCGATTATTTCTAAGATTCGTACAAGTCGACAAAAATAACTCGTTTTAACTCATTAAGGTAGTCCATTTAAATTAACAACCAAGTTTTTAAAGACACTGCAAACTTTATTAAATGCCTTCAACAACCTGTGCTTTCAATTTGCGAATAAAACCAGTAAATACTACACATAACTATTGCTAAAACAACGTTGGGTTTTACCAGTGTACCGTCGTTTTTACGCCCATCTTCACCCATATTGAAACCCAATTTAACATTTTTCTCAAAGTTCCCAACGAATTTCGCACTTTTCTCTGGATGGTAGTCGTCATCTATGGCAATTGCTGGAAAATGGACAATCGCCGGCGAAACACTTCCGGTCTCTGTGCCGAAATTCGCCAATGCAACTTCACAATCAAACGAACTATTATATTTCGAAATGCTGCAACGAACATCACTTGCATCCCCACTATTATTATTAGTTTTCATAAATACGCTAAGAACTTCTTTGATCAACTTCTGTAGATCTTTTGAATCAGCACTTTCTTCCACTAGGCATGCGTTTTCTTTTAAACACGGACAATTCATTTTGCCACAGTCAAAAACGTACGATTTCGTTTCACGGTCATACTGATGCTTAGCCTTACCGTACGGTATCAGTTTGATATTGATTCTATTCAAGATATCCTCTTTCTTTGCCAGGAATGGTTGCAATTGTTTTTCGAAGAAAATCCTTGATGCCTCTCCTGTATCATAGTAAATTGTTATATCCTGCAAATAGAGTTTCAAATATAGCATCGAAGAAAATCAAAGATGATGTCATACTCGACAACATATTCAAAGAATCAGGTTCTTTCATGTCGATAAATGGTAATTGGGTTGCATTAAATGAACTAATCTAACTTATCGATTACACAATATTTGCTTTTGCATTGCTAGTCTGGTTTTTACACGTAGAACCTAGCATTCTATAATTACCTTTATTTGAATTTCATTTTCCGCCAGCACATTACTTCCTGTTACCATAACTAATTGTATAATTACACTGCAAATTATTAAATAAACTATGGTTGACATTGTTACATCGCAACATATATAAATTCAACGTAAATGGACAAAGATAAGAGAGTAACATTAAAATTCAACATCTACGTATCGAAGTATATGTTAGTACACGGTGGAATTGCAGTATAGGCAACCCAAAAAATTTTACACATTCGAGCCGACGTCCGATGTCAGCCGAGCACAAAGTCTATTCTATATGAATTGATGCTTCTTGAAGCACTTGGAAATAAATACAAATGTCGAGACTGCTATGATCTGTGGTCGAAACTCTAGCCCACCTAAGTCACTCTTCAATCAAAGTTTAACGTATTATAAATACCGAATATTTTTCATAAACTCAAAAAATGCATGGAAATTGAGGAAAGTAACTACCTCTCGGATGCATATTGCATCGATGCTTTAACTTGAGAATTTCACATTAATACAAAGAAAAACTATGCGGGAGATAACTAACTTGAATAAACGTTTCGAGAGCAATTCCAATCAAAACATTACCACGATCACGCGGTTCCGTCAAATTCTTAACTTCTTACTGTTATGATCGGTCGTAGATTGATGTAGATCATAACTTAATCGACATTGTGAATATAATGTATACATTGTACAACAGAAGTAGAAAAACTAAATTACCCCTGATACCTCAATCCCTCATCGATTTATTCAAATCAAAGTCTGTAAAATAAACCTTATACAAGCGATTAAACAAAACTTATTTACACCCACTTCTAGAAATTTCCATGCCTGTTTAAAATAACAAAAAAGCATATAAGAAACAAGAGCATATTTCGCTGTCAACATGATAACTATCAATTGGTAGTCTTCTAATCTCATTCTGAGAAGTCTTACAAAGACGCTTGCTTGTAATACCCAATGACTCATGGCTTACAATTTGTGACTTCATGCGAATAACTCAGCTACAATCAGATCCGTTCGGTTTGCTCGCGTGGACTTTGCCGTGATAAACACACGCCTGATATGATAATCGACGCACTTTCTTCCAAGTAAAATGACTGTGGTCATTACGAGGCCACTGGTTATACCGCTGGTGATGGTGGTGGTGGATCAACGGTTATAATCTACTTATACCTACTTAGCTGCCTGTTACTTAAACTTGCACCAGTTGCGAGTTGTCCGGTGTGCTGAACACTTCTCTGGAATCCTTGAGGAGTTCCTTGGGTATATTTAACTGAAGACTGGCTTTACATTTTTCGGACAAAATGCGTGCAATTTTTGCGATTTGTATGCTTGCCACGATCGTGGTGCGCCACAGCGATGCGCACTCGTACAGTTTGGGCACTTGCCCCATGGTGGAACCACAGAGCGATTTCTCAATGAATCAAGTAAGTTTTTCATGCAATTTTGTTGATAATTTTAAGTAAAGATAAAAATATTTACAAAATGTCGAAGTGATGCACTGTCAGTTTCTATTGTTGCACGGTGTTGATTGGAGTAATTTGATTTGAATAACGCTGATTGACACCGAGTGACGCAGTTGATGTTGATCACGACGAGACGATGATAACCCGAATGTGAATGAAGGTTACACTAGTGATAAATGACGTTGAAATAAGTGACGCGCCACGGGCACTAGCTGTAATTCAAAGAAAGTGATATTACCATCATTGTTTAATCGATTATACAAGTTTTGTTTTTATTGATATCTAGTTTGATAAATGATATTTTTTAAATATTGATATATGAAAGCTTATCAAATTCTTTATCGTTCTATCAATAATATTTGTTTTTGAGAGATTAAAAGGCTTAAAATGGCCAAAGCAAAATTGTTTTTCTAGAATTGCAAAATTTGGTTTCAAACAAATTTTGTTTTTGAGAGTATCTCGGCATTTATACAATGAAGGTATTTATAATTGATATGCAATGTAAGCTAATGAAATTCTCAAATTACTAAGTTATTGAGAATCGATTTGAAATTGTTGAATTGCTTATGGTCTACTTTAGCAGACAATCTTGTGTAACTCTAAATATAAAGTAGAATAAAAAATTGGTTTGTTTGGTCTACTTTATTGAATTTCTTGATAGAGTTAACTGATTACGTGTGATGTAATGTGATGCAATCGTGAATGATAATGAATGAATTCGGGTTCACATTTGCTTAAATATACAAGAGAGAAAAACAAAAGTATGTTATCATATTACTACGTTAAATCTAGGTGGAAGGCTTAACAATATGCAGCTGGCCGTGGAAAACAAAACTTGTTGTTCTGGATTGGTGCAGTGTCAGATGGATTGGCGCGAACAATATTACCTAAATAATTCCAATTTTATGATAAGTAGATTAGAAAATATTTTAGAACAAAGTTCGAATTTCTCATTTTAATTCCACTTTTTGCCTCTACTTAAGGCCTCTTCAAGCGTTTATTCACTATTTATTGCATTTTACAACCGAAAACAGCCGAAACAAAACATTTCCTGTCGTAGCTTTGCGAACATTAACTTTGTAAACCACATTAACAATTTCAATGCTTAATTTAATGCCAAACAAATGCTAATAAACATTAAATACAAAAACAAGAGCATTTTCTAACCTGTTTGTTTCCAGATGTTGGGCGTTTGGTACGCAGTCCAAAAGACATCGACCGCCAGCAGTTGTATAACCTATAACTTTACGAAAACGTCGGAGCCGTACGTGTACGAATTGGAACAGGTTAGCCAGCACTTCGTTCTAGGTTTGACGCCGTTGAAGCACGAATATCACTACACTGGACAACTAACCGTCCCCGTTGAAGCAGTACCGGCACGCATGAAGGTGCGCTTCCCACTGAGCGTTGCTGGAAGCGCCACCTACACAGTGTTTATGACAGATTATTCGCACTATGCAGCCATCTTTACGTGCCAAAAGCTTGCGTTCGCCCATCGGCAGTCGGTGACAATTCTGTCACGGGAGCGCACTTTGGATAAAATCTTCCTAGATAAGGTACGTTGATCAAAATCAACAAGTTTTATTTTTGTAAATATATCAGAGATTGTTGTTGAACTAATGAGTTTTTGGATTCTTTTTTATAGTTTTTCAGAGTTTATAATGGCAAAAATAAAACTTATTTGCTCCTAGATTGATGGCAAACAATTTTTGTTTTTATCAATAACTCGAGAATCCCAATTCGGAGTATTTTTTAAATGATATCATAAGAAAGTTAATGAAATTCTTTATCATTCTATAGTCATTATTCATAATTTCCAACATTTTAAGCGCTTAAAACCGTCGAAACAAAACTTGTTTATATTTCTCAAATCATTGACTGTCAAACAATTTTTGTTTTTTGTCAATAACTCGACAATGCTTATTCCAATTCGCTTTTAATTGTTATCATAAGAAAGTCAATGAATTTCTTTATCATTCTATAATCATATTTCGCGTCTTTTACTAATGTGAGGGCTTAAAATGGCCGAAAGAAAACTTGTTACTTTTCTCTAAATGAATTAACTATCAAAAATGTTTGTTTTGTTTTTGCCAATAACTAGACAAAGCCAATTTAGATTTTCGTGTAAATGACACCATATGAAATCCAATGAAATTCTTAACCATTCTAATCCTATTCTTCATATTTTAAAAAATTGTAAGGCCCCAAAATAGTCAAAACAAAACTTGTTTACTTTTCTAGATTCGCAACCGTTTGACGACGTACAACGTGGATCCGTTCGATCTGTCGATTATTAACCAACGTGATTGCCCCCGCTACAATGGCACTGGCGTGAATATCAACATCGACGACGAGACCTTTTCGCCACAAACTGTAGGCAATGTTGTGCGTAAAGCTGGTGAGAAGATTGGCGATGGCGTTGAGTATATCGCCGGTGGTGTACGTAAAATTTACAGGAAATACAGTGATGATGTCGAGTCGGGTGAGGTGGCGCATGTGTCGCCTGATAAGATTCGTTCAGGCGCACGTGGCGGCCAGTTCGTCACTCCTGATCCACAATCAGAGTGGCTGCCTTAGAGCTGTACAATAGCTCTTCCTTTTGGAAGTATGCTCAAGAAGCCCGAATATGACCAAAAACATTATTGCTATGTTTAGATTATGTTTAGTACTGTGATTATGATTAATATTAATTTTTACCATGACTATTATTGTTTATTGTGTTTTATTTGTATTTCCCTATTTTCTAACATTTTCCCCCTGTTCTTGTGAAGCTGCATTGTTTTTTTTTCGCATTTATTTACGTAAATCTATTAAGATTTTTGATTTTGCTTATAATTCGTGAATTTTGGGCAGAAATTACTTGTTTATTCAAAATGTCGAATGGTCGAATGTCGAATTGCATAATTTCATCGCACTGACAACTACTAGAATTGCTAAAGAAGAGAGTTTGACGCATGGAAATCGAAGAAACAAAATTTGTAAAATTTTCATTTCTTGAAAATTAAGGTAATAAAGTTGCCTATATTAAAACCAAACCAACTTTATTGTCATCCTACTCCATTATTGACTCCTAGATGTCTCCACGTTATACATTTTTATTTGATCAACTTTATATCTGATTTTTTTAAGGAGGAAATACTTAAAAGTAATATGAAATTATACCGATTTTAACTTTTCATCACATTCTATACTTGCTCTACTGAAAGACACATTTGCAATTGAAAATTAAGGTATTTGAAGTTGCCTACAATAAAAACAAGTATACATAGATTATTCAATTCGATCGTTGACCAATAGATGTCCTCACGTGTATTCAACCAACTTTATTACGTCAACCTCATTGCTTTGTTCGCGCATCCTTGTCGCACACATGCCGCACACAATCCATCACAACGTGTTTGAGACAAAGACGCACCGATTTAGAAAAGGACACCTCATACGCGAGATTACAACGGCAATAGGCAGCCTGCCTGCACACGGAACGCGGATATTTTTAGTCGTCGTGCAACGAGCGCCGCGAGTGCCCGTCTGCTCGTCCGGGAGCGTCCCTG
The DNA here is from genome assembly GCA_027575185.1 of Mimaenictus wilsoni. Classification (NCBI taxonomy): domain Eukaryota; kingdom Metazoa; phylum Arthropoda; class Insecta; order Coleoptera; family Staphylinidae; genus Mimaenictus; species Mimaenictus wilsoni. The sequence goes on along the minus strand of JAODAC010082692.1, from coordinate 30,503 downwards.
CTGTGTTCACGCACGCCGCAACAAAACCGCCTCCGAGCGTGACGTGTCTCGCGTTCGCTTTGCGACTGAAATATTGCTCGTCACCGATGAGCGTTCTGTGCATGAAATAGGTATATAGAGGAGTGGTGAAAAACAGTGCGTGCGACCTGTAATTTACTTGGAAGCAGCGTCGAAGAAGGTCGCCAGAAAGGTGTAGTGATCTAGTAAGGCAGGCGACAAGAAAGTGTCGTGCGTCGCCGTCGGTCTGCCTTGTCCTCCAGTGATCAGCCTGCAAGCAGAAGCAGCAACGCAATGACGACGAAGCGACAGTCCTCCAGGCAGCTGGTAAGTGAAAAACGTTGATCCACCATGCAATTTATTATTTGTCTCTACAATTGGGCGAAATTTTCACATTTTGTATGCATATAAATGCATTCGGTGGCCCGTCTTCGTTTCTGTTCGGCGTTTATCGGCTTTTCTTATGATCAAACTGCTTTTGTTTTATTATTTTCAACAATTGCTTGATTTTTATTGTTGATATTGTTGAAATTGTAAGTTTTTTTGATATATTTTCTTGAAAATATCCTAGAATTGTAATATTTTTGCCTGTTTTTCATTAGCCGAACATAATTTACTTTGGTTTTCCTTGATTCCTCTAAGTTTTCGATTCTGGTTAGTTTTTCTTTGGTATTTTAGGGTTTTATTAAGTTGTTTGGTATACAATTCGAGAATCTTTCCCAGTAATTTCTTAAAATTTGTATCAAATGTTGGCTAACTAAATTTACTATGTTATTGTATTGTCACATTCTGTTAAAATTTAGTTTTCAATTCTAAAATTGCTAAAACAAAACTTGTTTATTCAAAATTAGACGATTATCAACATCATTTTTTATTTTGGCTTACAATTAGTGTATTTTTAGCATAAATTCATTAAAATTAGTGTCAAATTAAAGATAATTAAATAAACTATTTTAGTGAGTTATTACATTTTCTTATAATTTTCGATTACCTTGGTTTAATTCCGTGTATCTGTTTCTTCGGCTATTTTTCGTATCATTCCTTTTTTTCTGCGATAGGAATTTTTTTCTGAAATTTCACTCTTTAATTATATTTTTCAAACTTACTAATTGTAAGAAATGATAGATAATTAGTGTACACACTTATTGGAACTTACAAATTAATAAGAAACTGTTGAAATTATGGTATAAATGTCAAATTACGGTATGTATGTGTTAATAAGTTTTATTTTGCCTTTTACCTTCCTTATTTTGCAAAAAACGCATTTCTAAGCTCATATTAATTGTTAACTGATTGATTTTTCTATTAGTTTGAGCAAACAATTTTTGAAACTTTTCATTTTGCCGAAATTGATGTTAAAACTGTTATATCAATATGTAAACTATTAGAAACTATTATATCAATAACGAATATCTACAACTCATGTTTTCACATTGTTCGGCATGGAATCTGATGCAAAACTCTTTTTTTGAAACAGCCGATGACCGATTTGCTTCTCTTTCATTTCTTTTATGTTTACATTTTGTAATAATAAAATTTGTAGAAATGTAAAAAAATCAACAAGTTTATTTGTTTGTTGTGTGTGTGGTGTAGCGCGAACGCAAGCATAAGAAGCTGTACTCGGAGGACTGGGCGCTCGGCGACGAGGAGATCGAAGGACGACGTTCGTTTTCGCTGCAGGAGAAGCTCGAGAATCCGGTGTTTGCGCAACACGGAATCGTGCGCGAGATGCACGGCAGCGAACTGACGGTAGCGTATCTACAGCGGCATGGTTTCAACACGCCGCTGCTGTTTAAGGAGAAGACGGGCTTGGGGTTGCGCGTGCCCACGGCCAACTTCACCGTTAACGATGTACGCATGTGCGTCGGCAGCCGCCGCCTGCTGGACGTGATGGACGTGAACACGCAGAAAAACTCGGAGATGACCATGAAGGAGTGGCAGAAGTACTACGACGATCCGGACAAGACGCGCCTGCTCAACGTCATCTCGCTTGAGTTTTCCCACACGAAGCTCGAGAACTATGTGCATTCGCCGACGATTGTCAGGTAAGAATCAACAAGTTGATAACATAGCAACAAGTTATGTTTATGTTGATAACTTGCTTATGCTCAACTGGTCAAATTATAGACAAGTCGATTGGGTTGATAACGTATGGCCGGGCCACCTGAAGGACTCGCAAGTCGAGGCGACCAATCTCATCGAGGACATGAAATATCCGAAGGTTCAAAAGTATTGCCTCATGTCGGTGAAGGCGTGCTATACAGACTTTCATGTCGACTTCGGCGGCACGTCGGTGTGGTATCACATTTTGAAGGGGGGTAAAGTGTTTTGGCTGATTCCGCCTACCGAACAAAATTTGGAGTTGTACGAGCGTTGGGTGTTGTCGGGCAAGCAGTCGGACGTCTTCTTCGGCGACACGGTGGCGAAGTGTGCGCGCATTGAACTGCGCGCCGGCAATACGTTCTTCATACCAACGGGTTGGATTCACGCCGTATATACGCCACAGGATTCGCTTGTCTTTGGCGGTAACTTTCTGCATTCGTTTGGTATCGACAAGCAGTTGAAGATTGCGCAGGTGGAGGACGCGACGAAGGTGCCGCAAAAGTTTCGCTATCCGTTCTTCACCGAAATGTTGTGGTATGTGCTCGAGAGGTATGTACATTGTCTGCTCGGTAGATCACATCTGACGACAGGGAGTGACTTTGGTGGAGGCGCCGGTGGAGACGACAGACCTCATGTGCACTTGACACACGCAGAGCTACATGGATTGAAGGTCAGTTCTTTTGGAACTTTTATTTTGATTAGTTATTAATAGCTAGTTTTAATTCACCAGTGTTATGTGCGAATCATGCTGGAGGTCTTTTGTTTATTAGTGAGACTAGAGAAGGAGTAGTTTTCAAGTCTAATATTATAATTATTTAAACAGGAAATTGTAATGTATCTCCATATGCTCCCAAACAATAAGAAGAATCTCCCGGAACTCATTAAAGATCCTGTGGCACTTATTCAAGATGTACGCACGTTGATTGGTCTACATCGTTCCGATAATCGCGAGGCAGCCATCACTGGTCAATCTGCCATATTTTGTAAGTTTCCACAACTTATCTTTGATAATAGAAATGTGCTCTTCGTTTTGGTAGCCTTCCTTTCTTGTAATGATCATGATTTCGTTGATTTTCTTAGTACCAGACGAAAGTAAATTCCGCCAGAAGGCAACCTTCAAAGGACCAACAAAACCACCCAAGTATCGTCTATCTTCGGGTGGGAGCAATGGAACACCTGCGCCACCTGGAAGTGGAGGTGCCACTGCTTCTTCTGGAGGAGCTGCTGGTGGAGGAAGCGGTGGTGGCGCAGATAAGGGAGGCGGTCCACGACGACGTCGCACGCGCTGCAAAAAATGTGAGGCGTGCGTGCGCAGTGATTGTGGCGAGTGCAGCTTCTGTCTGGACATGGTGAAGTTCGGAGGGCCCGGCCGAGCGAAGCAGACGTGCAACATGCGCCAGTGCCTGCAGCCGATGCTGCCGATTACGGCTGCCTGTGTGCATTGCGCCCTCGACGGCTGGGGCCAGACGCCGATGATGCCCCTGCAGAAGACGCCGCTCCGCTGCGAGAGTGCGTCCAGTCTGATGGAGTGCAGTGTGTGCTACGAGATTGCGCATCCGGAGTGTGTGCAACGTGTGTGTCAGGCACAGCAAGTCCAGCAGGCGCAATCGCAACCCCAACACTTTACCGGCTACGTGAACGAAGACATGCCCAACTCTTGGGAGTGCCCGTTGTGTTGTAAACTTGGTAAGAACACCGATTACAGACCGAGACATTTTCGTGCACGACAGAAATCTTCGGAGGTGCGGCGAATGTCCATCTCCTCAGACGCCTCGAATATGACTGATATTGCGCCTGGGAGTGGAGGGATTGGACCTGGAGGTTATGATGGTGGAAGACATTCAATTGGCGTAAACGTTGGTGTAAATTACGTTAAGACTGAAGATTACCACTCTGACGATGGTAACTCTAGCTTTAAAACTAAAAATGGCATCGAAGACGACCGGCACGATGGCAGCAACTCTTCAGATGATATAAAGATGGAGGACAAGAAGACAATGTGTCCGGTGCCGATTAAGAAACGTCGTAGCAGCGGTAATACGGCAACACCCGCACCTCCTGAGGAAGACAAGAATCAGAAACATCTAGCCCGTCTGCAACTTGCCAGGGAGATAACAGCAGCGACCCAGCGAATTCTGAAGAAACCAATGTATGTAGTGCGTCCAGCTCCCCTCCCAGCGCCGCCACCATCTGCTACGCATCACACACAAGATCGGCGTATTATGATACCAGTTTTCCGGTATCTCAAACCCCATGAGTTGTACACCTGTGCGTTGGTATGCAAAACGTGGGCCACATTCACCGTCGATCCATCCCTGTGGCGCCGTATGAACTTTGCCCAGAAACAACTTACCTCGGATGTGCTTAAAGGGATTGTGCGTCGACAGCCTGAGGTGCTCATTCTCGACTGGTGCCACATCAACAAATACCAACTCCCGTGGTTGATTCAACGTTCCCCGGCTCTGAAGGAGTTGTCGTTGGTCTCGATTAGCGTCGCGGCAGTGATGTCGCTACGCACGTGCTACTGTGCCCAGCTGCTCGTGCTCGACGTGAGTTTCGTCTCGGGCTTTGGAGATTCGGCGCTGCGTGAAATCCTCCTGCCCAACAACGATCATCGGCAGGTGTATACGGAGGATAAGATTCGTTTACGAAGTTTGCACACGCTGCATTTGGCCGGCACTGATGTGTCGGATGTGGCGATGCGATATGTCACGCAGTACCTGCCGGCGCTGAGGCACTTGAGTTTGAGCACGTGTGCGCGCATTTCGGACGCGGGCATTGCCCAGTTGACGACGCGGCCGGCGCACACGGTGACGCAGCTGCGCAGTTTGGATCTCAGCCATGCGAAGCTGGTCACGGAGACGTCGCTGGAGCATTTGGCGCGCTGTACGAGTCTGACGCGGTTGGATCTCCGCCATTCGACGCAGGTGTCGACGCAGGCGCTCATCAAGTTTGCCGCACGCTCCGAGCACGATCTGCAAGTGCGCGATGTGAAGCTGGTTGACATTCGTGTTGTGAAGAAGATGACGTCGTAGTAGTGTGTGTCGGTTGGTAGCAGCACTTGTTTAGTTTTAAAATAAGGACACACGGATGAAAGAGTCTGCTAGTCATTTGTATATTTTTTCTTTCTTGGCTAAGCGGCGAGTATAACAGCAATGTTATACAGCGTCGTTAAACAGCTATGCACTACACGCGTAATGTAAACGGGGTTGCCGTATGTATATAATGGATGATAATTGCAGGGTTTAGAATCCTCTATGCATTTTTTGGGTTTTCTAGACATCTTATCAATCGTCAGTTTGGTATTTCTGGTTTACTAAAAACAAAAAGTAAACTTGGTTTTTATCAAAGGATGGTAACCCTATTGAAATTTAATTCCTTATTTTTTGAAAAATTCTATATTAGAAAATTGGTAATTCTATTGTAGGAGTTAGGTATCCCTAGCCGTGGACCCTCTATCTTTTATACAATTTTTAATCGATTAAGTTTATAAGACCGATGCTTTTTCCAAATGATGAACTTTGAAAGGGTTCCAAAATTTTGCCGAGGAAGGCAATTTTAATTTTGAAATTGACTAAGAGTTTGCAACTTGTATTTTTCTCCCAAAATTTCCAAATGCAACGTTGGTAACCTTTGAAGGATTGTTGTTATAGTTTGTATCTCTACCAACTTACAATTAGATCATTCCACCTTACAATTTGAGAATTCTGTCCAGGTTTGCTAAAACTACTTCGATGTTATAATTGAAGATTGGTTGTATTACTCGGCCGATATTCCATTATTGGGAATTTCGACAGTTGTAACATTTTGCTACTATGCTTTTAGACGTTGTCATGAAAACACCTGACTATTATATATGGCAACCCTGGACTGTGCAATATAGCACTAATTTTTCTTTCTCTATGTAAATGATTCGGACTTGTTACGTACACAATAAGTGTTTGAGAGAGAGAGACAGGAACAAAACACGAAATATTCAAATCATGTTTCTTACCAACGATTTGTTTCATTTAATATTTGTCAGAATCGTTTTTCTTCTCACTTTTCATGCATTGTATTTGCGTAATTTTTGATAGACTTGCGACGAAAAATATATTGTACGTAAACAGAGAACCACACACACTCACTCACAAACACACCGTCATAAAGTTACTTAAGTCAACTAGAGAAGGACAACTGGACTTGTTTTTTGTTGTTTTAAGTAAAGGGCGAAGGGGGTTGGGAGTGATATTTTTTTCCCGCCCTCCACCTCTCTAGAGGTGCGAAATATTGAGTATTATATAAAATTATTATATGCAAGTAAAATGAGAAATTGCACCGAAAATAAGGATTAAGAGAGATTAAAAAACAAACAGTGCCGAATGTTTTGAGAGATTTGCTTTGTGCGAGATGCATCGCTGTACCTTTCTTCTTTCTTGCCTTTTCTGCTCCTTGCTATAAAAGTAAGTGTGTGTGTGTGTTTAGTCTGTCTTATTGTATAGCTTGTCTGAGTTTGAGTGCATCAATAACTTTGATTTGATTACAGTAGCCGGTAGTGTAGGGTAAGAAGGGGAAGAGTGTATAGGTTTAAGAGGGGGCGGATGATAACTGGGAAAAGGATCAGACGTTCCTGTTTGGCTTCTTTCCTTCGTATTGGAGATAGTCGTTAGGATAGATTGAGAGGGATGTACTAGAGATTAGATGGCGCTGCGAGCCGCCGCGAGGTGTACACTCGGGCGTAAACCAACGGGTGGACCACATCCACCGGTGGGCGTCGACGGTGCGATTGGATTGCGCGTGGCCGGCTTAAGTTTGACCTGCCGCAACATGTCGGTGGAGACGACCATGGGCTGTCTGTTAGTCGCTGTGGGAGTTGGAGGTGTCGTACCACGAGGTGACTTCACTGGTGATTGTCTATCCTGAAATGTGATTGTTTTTTGCTTGCATGTCTTTAATATTGATAGTATTTACGCTAGGTTTACGCAGCTTCACTTTGAGGATTTCATCGATGGAGATGACTGGACGTGCACCTTCGTCGGATTTGCGCGGCTCGTTGTTGCGAGGTCGCTGGATTTTCAGTGCAGTTTTACTGGCGGGTGCCATTAGCGGGGGTGGAGGTGGTGGCGGAGGGGGTGGTGCTCCATAATGAGGAAGGGGCGGCGGCGGGGGAGGAGCTTTCAAAGGAGCCGGTTTGAACGAGGGCATGGGTGGGGGAGGAGGCGGCGGAGAAGGTGGTGCCATCGTCCTACACCCGTTCTGCTGGGATAGGGCGAAGCTGCGAAGGAGGGTTTTAACTTCGGCCAATTCGACGCGTAAGTCTTGTACGTCCTTGGCCAGCGATTGGTTCTCGCGTAGTTGTACCTTGAGGGCGGACATCTCTTGCTCCAGTGCTGCCATCTTCTCGATGGTAGAATCCGCCAACTGGAGGCGACTGTGTTGTCGCGATTGTTGTTTGATTTTCGAAATAGATAAAATTGCAGTGCTCTTGCATGATATTGTTAAATCTTAAAAGTAAGACAGTAACAAAATTGATAAATTAGCGATAAAAACAGAATTTATATAATTTGACTTAAAAATATAATAAGTACCAGTAAAATGAAGACCAAACCATGTGCAGACCTGAACAAATCTGTGCATTATTCGTTTGGAATAGCGTTCGTGAATCGTGCGCACCACGTGTAGTAGCCCCCAATCGTCGTCATCCTGTTGGTTCGAGGAGTAATGATGGGAGTGGCCACGTGTTGAGAGGGCGTTGCTACCACTGCGACCGCTCACGGCGGACATGCTCAGCACGTTGCGCGTCTTCCGCAGGACAAGTCGCTGTGGCGCAAAACTCTTCGGCACGGCGTGCGTTCGCCGTTGCAAGCGTTCTTGGAGGTCCTTCTCCCACGCGGGTGGCAGATGTGGGCGGCGTCGTACGCGCGACAATACGCGTGTGCGCTCAATGCGCGCCCCAACTCGAAACGTACGCCACTTGCACACGCACGACGGTAAATAGTAGAGGGGCGACGATGATGAAGCCCGATTGGCGGACTTAACCGCTGTCAACGAGGCGATGCTAAATAGTGACTGCCTGCGGGGGCCGTACGCAGAGACACTTCTGCTCGGGGGCGGCTGAGAAGGCGGGACGAATAGCCGCCGCAGCGAGCACTCGGAACGGTCGTCGCGTACCGCCAGACTACTACTCGCGCTCACAAACTCCAAATGTGCGGCGCTGCCGCCGCTGTTATGCGACGACGTCACGCTGACGCCGTCACGTGTCGTCGTCGATACGTGGTCGACGTGCTGGCTACGCCAGAAGTGCAAATCGGCCAGCGACTGCGATACGCTCACTTCTTTCGTCGCTATTTCTTTCGAAGACACGCCTATTTCTTCCGAGGCCGTGTCTGTTTCTCTCGAGGTCACGTCTCCTTCCTTTAAGCCCATGCATATTTTATTTAAAGTCACTCCTACTTTTACCGAGGCCACACGACCTCTTTCTCTTGGCTCGGCAGCCTCATACTTAGTTACTACCTCATCACTTTGATTTGTTTTTAGCCATTTACTACCACGTGGCGTTTGCACGCTCGCATTGTGCCTGGATGGGCGGGTCGTGAGCGTGAACGAATCGCGTAGGTCTAAGCGGAGCTCGTCGAAATTGAAGGTGGGCTTGCTGTTGCGGAGTGTCGTGCTGCCATTGTCAGCGTTGGCGTTTCTACCGCCGCGAGACGTTGCTGTTGACTTCTCCTCCTTCTGTGGATCCGGCTTGTGTGTCTTCGGACATTTAGCAGCTCTCCGGTGGCGTCGTGGTTTCGCCATCCAATTTTGGAATTTCGGTTAATGCATTTTCGCGTGCGCGCTTTTTGCCAGCCGCGAAATTGTATACACTTCCGACGTGCCCGACCGACCGGCACGCGTTGGTTGTGTTTCTTCCTTTATGTAGAAACGTCGTAAATTTTACGCTTTCAAAACTACGTAAAAATGCGCGTAAAGAGGGGGAGTGGTTTCGAAGGGTAGACACGAAAAATGTTGACAAATGCACTTTATTTTTGACACCTCCCGACGACATCCTGTCTGTTTTTATTGTTTGCATGTGATTGATTATTACTATGTACATTACTTAAGTTAAGCCACTTACGTGTCTTAACACCTAAGTAACATTACTGAAAATGATGGTATGTAATTTATTCTAAAACAATTTAAGCATACATAACTTTGCTTAACTCAAGTAAACCAACCACGACAAACACCATTTGTCGCGAGGCAATGTCGGTGGGCCAGGTTGATAGCGGTGAATACACTGGGTCCACATTCAGCCCTTGAAAGTCCAAAAGATTACAGACCGTCAAAGAGAGGGGTGTGAAAGGGACTTGGTACATTTTAAATCACTTTAGTATACCTCATGAATCGGTAAAGAATTCCAGAATTCATTTGGGAACAGTTCCATCTTATTAATCATTTTGTTCCCCTCGGACTGAGAAATCTCCAGAAAAGTCATCTCGCTGCCATCTTGTTTCATCGGAAGCCATTCTGTGCTTCCAACATTCAAGGTACCCCTCCTTACAAAAATGCTAGGTACAATAAATCACCCCTTACGAAACTTCTAAACTTACATAATTTTCTTTGTAGCGAAATTCCACATCATCTTGGTCAACAAATGTGACATTTCATGATCTTCACTAGTCAACTTAGAGGGCGTGGTAAATAAGCTAAAAATAAGCTGAAGATCTTCACAATGAGAGACACCCTTCGGTTGTGGGAAGAAATTAAAGGCAGGAGAATCGTAATTAAAGAAATAGCTATACATCGGGTGTTTCGACGATTTCAAGTGGAGTTTTATAGTTTCCTCTATGCCTTGGAGATAGAATCGGTCGGTCCACAACTGAAAATTGATTTAAGTAGGCTTGAGTTTAAATCGAATATGTTTACTTCAAAATCTACACAAAGTAAGTCATTACCTGTGTTAAGTTTGCTAAGTTTTCCATACTTAAGTCATCATTAGGGAAGTAATACGACTTGATTTTCTGCAGGGTTTCAGCCCATTGGCTCGCCGCTGTTGTGTCTTGTATATCTAGGCCGTACTGCATTATAGTCGACCATTTGGCAATGAGGTTTCTTAAATGGCCTAACCTGGAGAAATCTACAATAGGCGTGACCTCGCCATAACCCCTCCTCCTTTTTTATTAAGAAACTACTTACAACCAACAGGAATAAGTCCCTCGTCTTTGGTGAAAGAAATAATCACTGGGACATCATTTGCAATTTTGTCCGCTTTGAGTAGCTGATAAGGACTCTGTGTAATAAAGGCCTCTTCGTGGGCGTGTTCAACGCAAGGTCCAAAAGGCGTGGCAGGTAAGACGTTAGCAAATTTAAAGAAGGCTTTCATAGCTTCGCCTAAGGCACGCCCGTTTACAAGTCGCAAGCATTCAATTAGTCTTTCATTGGTGACGCCCTGCGTTATACAGCTAAACGCCTCTCCCAATTTCAGAGCCTTGGACAGAGGGTCTTCGGTCAAGGCCCACGGATTGAGGGCGGTGCCGCTCATAAGCACTGCCTTCTGAAACAACCCTTTAGATTGGTCAGAAAGTAGGTGGTAGTGTACGCTGGCGCTGCCGGCTGAATGACCGGTTAGCGTGACCATCTCAGGGTCACCGCCAAATTTCGCAATATTCGCCCGTATCCATTTCAGAGCAAGACTTTGGTCTTTGAGACCCCAATTGCCGGCTGCGTATTGATCGTTCGTGCTCAAGAAGCCGAAGATACCGAGGCGATAGTTAAAACTCACGTAGACGACATCTTCGTTCATTATGTATTTGGGGCCAGCCATCATTTTCGGCGCGCCCAAAACGAACGCACCGCCATGGATGTGAACGACAACAGGCCGAGCTTGATTAGATGGGGATTGTGGAACGTAGACGTTGATGTAGAGGCAGTCTTCTTGGCCAATCACACCATCGCCGAGGCCTTGCACGGGGAGAAACTGGGTGCAGTAGTAGGTTTTATTGGCGTTCATGGGCGTAGTCCATGGGTTTGGTTTTTCTGGAGGCTGAAAGAGAAATAATATTGTTATGTGGTTTACAACTCCCTTTTTATAGTTAACTATATGGATGGCGGATGGAATTTAAAAATGTGTAATGAACTGTAGAGGATGGTGCTCTTTTTTTACGCGTTGCCGGCGTTCCATTAACCGGAGCAAGTCGTTAACTTCGAGTCATTAACTTCGAGCAATTTGAGAGACGATATTTGTCACACGCTTTTCTATCTTATACTTGTTTCCCATCGTTTATACATCCTTTAGGTATATTTTCTTTCCAACCCCCAAACTACCAATTGTGAGATATCAGAGTTTGGTTGACCAATAATAGCCTGTACTTATTTGTGTATTAATTTCCTCCTTCTGTTTGTTAAGGGCTTTTCTCATAGGCTGCAAAGGATGTCCAGTTTCCCTCGTCAGATATCATTTTGCCTATTACATTCGTCGCATTGATTGGTAAACTCACTCTTGCCGTGGATGATTAGAGAATGTGAAGGAATGAAGAGAGCTTTAAAGGCGGAAAGGTAGTGTGAAATAGAAGAGAAGATATATTATTGAAATATGTCACTAAATATGATATGTTTGTGGGGTATGGTGTGCCGTTTATTGCGAGTAATGATGCAATTGTTTAGGAATGACGAATAGTTTTATTATCACACAAGTAAGTAAATAGTTCACGATGGAAAGACGAAAAGAATTGCATTAAAGAAAGAGCGATAGTATATGTAATACAGAGAAAGAGCGTTAGCGCCGAAGAGAAAGATATACCTGCGCTTGGAATGCATACAAAGAGTGTGTAAGTTTGGAAGATTTGCAGAGTTGAAATTGAGAGAATGGACAGGGGAAAAAAACTTGAAGAAATACAAAATCTAGAACATGTTAATGTCTGGCACAGACCGCCACATATTTATATAGTTAACTCCATCCCCTTTTATCGTTTAACTCCACCCCTATTACTGTTAACACCTCCTACTTACCGCAAAACGAAGGTTGACAATTGGTGGCTTTGCATACGGTATACCTTCGTAGGCTGCATACGATTGGTTGTCATAAGATTGGGCAAGATATCCACGAATAGGACCATCGTCGAGAAGAACCTCTAAACTCTCCAATGTTTCATAACTAATCACGTTGTGAAAATTGGTAAAAATGCCAAAAAGCGCCAACAAAATGACGTGTTTCATTCTGCAGTTCACCCAAAACTAACTTAGTAATCTACACTATTCAATATCTAACTCATTCAATACCAATTATTCCACGGAAACATACAAATAAACATTTGGTTAATTACGCTTTGATGAAGGTCGACACATCCGCTATACATTATTTTCATATTAATATCTAGTTAAATTGCCAGAAAAAAAGATAATAACTATATAATTTTCTATAAATTCGAAGATCTTGAAAGAAGATAAATCCGAATTTAATCATATATTGGTCCCTTCCATTTTTTGTTTGCCTCCTCTTCTTCTCCACATCAAAAAATGTTAGTAAAGCAATTTCAAAGTGCAATATTTTTTGCAATGATATAACTTCATATTTTATTGAATACTTTTAAAAGACTTCTATGGATGTAACAAGTTGAGTCCTGGTAATTTCTCGGCCATTTGCTTAAAAATCTCAAAACTATTACCAAGAGGTATTTCCAATCTGGATACGCCCTCGAAGGTGAGTTTAGGCTCACTGGGACGTGCCTGCGCCAATTGTTTAGCTAATGAGGTGACATTAAAACGTTGTAGATTGTTGGTAACTTCCGAGATTAGTCGCGAGAACGTTGCGTTCATCTGCTGTTGGAATTTACCGAATTTCGACTCCACTCCTTCATCTTCTAAAGTCGAATCATCAATCTTTGCTATTGGTTGAGCGAAAGCATCTAAAATTTTCAACAAAATGTAAAAAAATTCTCTTAAAAGAAAAGATAATTGAAAAACGAAAATGAAAGTAATTAAAACTAATCAAGACACTTACAGGTCACAAGTAAAACCAATAAAACGTGCATATTTCAAACTGGAGTTAACCAAAGTCACTTTATTCAAACTTTTTCGCCTTAAATACGCCTGACTTATGTAGGTAATCACGTTCAACCCTCCTACTGAGCCGCAATTTGCCGATTAGATAACCTTAATCAATAAACTTCGCTCGTGCAGAGAAAAATAACGTGAAATGACCGTCATTAACCTAAATTAACATAAACTAACCTAAATTTGTATTTATTTACACGTAATGCTAATAATGCGAATGTCATCGAAGGGTTTGTCCGTCTTGGCGTTTGTTTTCACATTGCTGATGTTCTGCACAACCTCCATGCCCTTAACGACCCGCCCAAACACGGTGTGCTTGTTGTCCAGCCACGGTGTTGGGCAGAGCGTGATAAAGAACTGACTGCCGTTGGTATTCGCGCCGGCGTTTGCCATCGACAGGGTGTAGGGTCGATCATGCCGAAGACTTGCGTGGATCTCGTCTTCGAACTCTCCGCCCCATATCGATTCTCCGCCGGTGCCGTTACCGGTTGGGTCACCTGTTTGAATCATGAACCCTGAAAAATAAACCATCGTTTAATTTCTCGCTTAAAACCAATATTCCCAAAAAGTATCAATTTGGATATAATTTCTCCTTTTTACAAATAACTACTCTGCTTCTCGCCCTTTTTTCTATTAACTCGCGTCTTAATAATAAGCGAGCTTATTATCCCGTGAGTTGTAAGTTCACGGAGCCCTACTTAAAAGGCTTTACTGACGTGATCAGCACAGCAAGCAGGACACGCCGACAACTCAAACAAATATGGGATATACAGAAAGAATGGTGTAACAATACTGAATACAAAGTGATTTTATTTTAAGAAATCTCTGCAAACAAAGTTCAAGAGATGCGGGCTTGAATTGGGAAGAGTAGCCGACATGGCGCATGCGGCTTCATCAAATTTTGGGGGTGCAAAAATTCCGAACAGTGCCGGCGGCGAGGGCAACTCCTCCACTTTGAAAACTAATTCCTCCCCTTTTCAATTATTCTCTCCTTTCTATAAATAACCCCGTTCTCCACCTTCTCCACTTAACTCATCCCCTAAAAATGGCTTCTCTGCTTCTTGTACTTTTTTTCTATTGACTGTTTTCATTTTAAAACTAACTCCGGCTTTTTTCAATTCCTTTTCTAAATGAATTCCTCCCCATTTATAAATAACTCCCCAGTTCTAGAAATATCATATACAATAATTTCACCCCTTCAGTAGAAAGTCAATTTCAATTAATACCCCCACCTCATTTTTTCAAACACCTCCTCTTGAAATAACTCCTCCCTTTCTTTAAATAACTCCTCCCATAAAACTTTTAACTCTGCAATTTGTTCCCTTACCTTTAATAACCCGATGAAAAACATGTCCATTATAATACCCATTCTTGCTATGCACGCAAAAATTTTCGACCGTCTTCGGCGTCTCCTTCAGGAACAGCTTGATGTGAATATCCCCAAAGACCGTATGCAGGATGGCGTTCTCATATAACCTTTGAGCAGCTGGTGTGTCCGATACGGCCAAAGTGTCCTCCTTTGACGGCTTCTCATTGAACACATCCCTCTCCTGGCCATGACTCGACGGATCATCCGGTTCTCTTGTGCTGAAGATGTAGAACCTCGACTTTTTATACGCCGTCGCTATGAGCGTAGGATCCGGTCGGATAGCCTCCAAAGTGGGATTATTCGAAGCCTCAATCTCGAGCGTCACTGCAGCTTTGCCACGTTTGCCACTTCCTTGATACAGCGCAATGTTCAAGAGTCGCAAATTTTCATTCTTTCCAATAATCCTGATGAGTTTATTCGTGTGCAGATTGATTAGCTTGACGCCTAGTAGCGTGGGATAGAGCAGAAAGTGGCCGGACGCATCAAATTGCAAATTTGAAGACGTAGATTGTTCGGACTTTTCCAAGTCTCTTTCAACAGCCATTCGTCGGCCAAACTCCATGTTAGGCAGGAGTTGTTTGGCTGTTTGTAACTCGGTGAAACGTGGCAGAGTTTCGTCAAGGACGCGATGGAGTTTTCCAGTTAGCAAGTGGAACACTCGGACTTTACGATCGCTACTAGTCGTTGCAAACTTCTGTCCGTTTGGCGAGAAGGCCAACCCGTGGATCGTGGTTTTGTTCTTGGCAAACTCAAACAGATCAGTGTCCAGCTTGGAGTCAAAACCGAGGTTTTTCGGAAAACCGTAGTCTTTGCCACTCCAGTATTCCAGAATATTCTTACTGTCAAAACTAACAATGATATCAAAAACAGGATTGTATTTTATCAATACCACTGTGGAGAAATGAACCTTTTCGAGAATCTGCAAAGGAGTGTTATCCCCACGGCCGTCGTAGATCAATATCCTTGATTTTCCTGGATCACTGTCGGCTATTGCTAGAGTATGAAGCGGATCCCCAGGTCCGTGAATCCACTCTACGCAATTAGGAACATAATCAAGTTTCAGCATGTTTATCATGTCGAAGTTAACAACGTCGAAGATTTTCAAAGACTTGTCGGCTGCTGCCGAGCAGAGGAGAGTACCTTCGGCGTTCGCGGCCAAGCTTTTAATCGCTGCAAGGTGACTGCGAAAGTGCTTTACGAATTCGACGCCGATTTCAACTTTTTTCCAGAATTTTATGTGGCCATCGCAACTGCCGGTGACGATAAACTCGGTCGCTGTGCACAGGCAATGGGTGATTGTGTCCCGATGCATGTAGCTGCGTTCGTACGACTCCCCCGTAGGGAGGTTCTCTAGGTACAGGGCTTCATGAGCGAGAATTTTCCGCTTCTTGGGTTTTATTTCGGTCATATCCTGTAGGGTTGGGCCAATGATCGCCTCCTCATCTTCACCTGCGTTATCGTTGTCTTCTTGGGCGCGTTTTTCACTCATTTCTAACGTTTTGTTATGTTTCGAGTTTGAATTTATTGAAATTGAAGATGGTAAACATGGAGTTAACCTCAATTATCTATTTACGTTTGTCTTTCCTGTAGGTTACTTTAGTTGGTTAATAAATTAAATTATAGATGTCGCTTAAATCCGAAACTTTTGTCAACTCTTTTAATTACATGCTTTTAATCGTTCTTTTTTCCTTGTCAGAGGTAAGATGAAATGAGCTGATTGAGAAAAGGATATGAGAAATGTGTAGTAAACTTTTGTCAATGTAAATACTTTACAAAATGTAGACCTGTTAATTTAAATAGACTAATCTAGAATAGACTAATATGACTGAAAAAAGATAGAAGATACGTGAATTCAAGATGCAAATAAAGGACAGAACTAGAATTCATAATGTGAAATTTGGAAGCATCGGTCAATCTACAATATTAATTTCAAAAGAAGAGATGTCTCTTTAGTAAGAGGAATATGGGAACAGACGTATTTGCTGAATTCTCTATACCAATAGTTGTAAGTTACAAAATCGTGCTTAAATATATCTCTACCACTTATTTTAAGCTCGAAGGGATTCTTTTTAAAGGAAACAACACTTAAGTTATAAAAATTAAACTTATATTAATGCATTATTAATTACATCCCCAAAGAAACGGCGCCGTTTATTTAAAAGCAGCATTAATCCATACGTGTCTTCAGCTCCTTAACGGTCAGCTTATCTTTTTCACTAAAAAAAAAAACACGAAAAAAAAAACAATTAAAAACACGTAAATTTAAAATATTTATGCTAAATAGCGTTAAAAACGAGTGAAACATATGTGAAACAAACAGAAGAAACAAAAGACAACAGAAAATAAGTGTACATAAACTTTTACTTACATGATATAAACCGTAGCACCCCATCCAGAACCAGCATCTCGATCGAAAGCATTCATTAACGCCTGTGAGATGGTCTCGAACAGATCATCAGGCCCCAGATTCGGCTCCCACAGCGCCTCGCACATACCGTACAGCTGATCCGAAGCAGTCCCACCGACAACAAAGTCCTCCGGCTCATTTATGCACCCAATTAGATCCATATTGCACACGAAAGGCTTGAACGTCTTTGGGTCCAATCCAGCAACGATTGGCTCGATGAAAAAGGGGCCGAAACGACGCTCGTAGAGCATATTCGACACCATTGAACTGAATACCTTCGGCGTCATCTGTCGATTCTCACGCAGCTCGTATAAATTCTTGCGGAAGCGCAGTTTCTCCATCACGGTGATCGTATCGGTGGCGAGGCCTGGCAGGCCCACGTACAGATGTGGGCTCATTTCAAACACCTTCTTGAAGTCGATGGCCACGGTTTGCGCCTGAACGCCGAAGCGTTTGTCCGAAGCGATGGCGACGCAATTCTCGCCCTTCATCGCCACCATCGCCCCGCCGTTATAGGACATAATACTCTACAAGAAAATGTGAGTTTAAACATGTTTTATTCAAGTTTAAATAGTAAAATATAGTTTTATAGTAAATTATAACGAATCATTGTTAGAAACATAACCTCCAAACACGATTCGTACATATTTATATTGTTTTCCTTGATTAAATCTGTTAAAATGTTGTAATTGAGGTGTAAAGGTAAATTGTATAGGCCCGAAGGACTTACCATGATGATGCTGGTTGTTTGCCTAGGGTATATCACTTAATATTTTCGGTAGAAGTTTGTTGAAGTTTGGAAAATGAAGGGCTGTGATGAGACGGCGACTTTACATTTGTTGCTATAGAATTAGGATGTAGGCAACTTTATTAGCTTTTATCTGGATGACAGCGCCTTTGTATTGATTTGCAAAACAAATAATTAGAGAGAGGAATCTACAATAACGGTTAGTTCAGGAAACTGTAACTTAAAAAAATTGAAGCTATGCAGCCAACACTGCAGCTGCAAATATTAAAATTAAAATTGCCAAATCATTAGATCAAGCAACTCATTAGAGAAGGAAAGAAGTTACCTTTACAGATAAACAGAATAAAGATGGAGCAAAATGTCACCGAAGAATGTCAGCGTCCAATGTAAAACTTAACTTACTTAAATTATTTCAACAAATTTGCAAAAAGATGGAAAAACTCCATACAGACAGAATGATTAAACATGATTGAATATTTTAACGCATTAATTTACACTTCAAACTAATTTGTTATAATTTCTTTAATGTTTATTTTAAACATTTTCGGGTCTATGCAGCCAACACTACAATTAATAAAATTATTAATTGCCAAATCATAACAGAAAACTTCGTATTAGAAAAAGAAAGAAAGATTCATTCATTAATCATACAAATAGAGATAGAGATAATTTTCAACGGTATTCATTTATTTCGTTACCGTCCATTGTAAAACCTTAACTTTCTTAAATTGTTTTGACAAATTTCGAAATTTACAAAACATATATCCATGATAAGCTCTGTTCTTACATAGAACTTTGAATTGCCTGAATAATTAAACATAATTTAGGCATATTTCAACGCATTGATTAACACTTCACAGCATTCTTGCACGTGTCCAAGCTGAAGAAATTCTTCAACAATAAAGTCGATCTCAACATGCGTTTTAGTAGCTGCCAGCAGTACTCCTGCGAAGATAACACCATTTCGCAGTTCATTACCCGTTATCATTCGCTGAAACAAAGCGTAGTAATTCGGATTTAAATCCTCAGAGTCAGCAAAGACCAATGCAGTAGCGTAGTCACCAGAATTCATCAATTTTTGAAACGTTTCCATTGTTTCACAAACGTTATTCTACCTTTATGAACAAATTTGATCTATTTTAAGGTTAAATTTATAGATTTAATTATGAACAACATAAATTTGTACCGTTTCTGATAAGATTTATCAATCACTACGTTGATAAAACGTATAAATAGGTTTCAAATCAAGATAAATTTAATTGAATCTAATTAGAATAAACATCTTGTTCCTCTCAGAGAGCTGTAGTTGTCTAGATGACAAGGGGTTGGATTTCGGAGGTTATTGAAGAGGGGATGCGTGCTAATAAAGTGGCGAATAAACTCGGGTTGTTGGGGTGGTTTCCCGGGCGCGAAGATGGATAGGGTGACTTTTAATAAAACACTTGTGTCTGATTTTTGGGGGGCAAGCGTTTGGACGTATCGAGTGTGACCACATTTTGTCACAACTTTGACGGCATAGAGTTAAGCAGTCAGTTAGGGAGGATCGAAGCGTGTAATTTCTTAATTTCCATCGCTAACTGGCAAGTATAGGCAGCTAAACTGTTGTTGAGTCTTTTCAGTGAGATGAAAGATGTTGTAATATCCTGTTGAATTGGGGGAAAATTGTATTGAATTATTGTGCACGTGCAGAATAGTTATTAATCTCGTTTTAATGTCGTTACGATTATATATTTCGAGATTAATTTGACTTTTTGTTAAAAAAACGCGTTTTTTTCCAAGGAAAATATATACTTTTGTAGTTGGTTCTATGTTTAATTAGATTAATATCATCAATGTGATATTGGATTTTGTCCTAGGCTACGTAAGTTCTCTTCACCACACCGTTTTGTACGTTCGCATAGTCGACACCCACATATTGTACAGCGAACAAATAAACGCCATTTTGTTAACTGTAAATGTGTACATCATTTTAACATCAGTTGAGTGAGCGTGTAAGTAAGGCTCTGTTAGATCAGGCCCTGCGTTCGAAGCGGGAATTAAACCTGGATAATAAAACCGCGTAACAGATTTATCGTAAAATTGTAAATATCGATTTCGAAAAATATCGATATTTCATCATCGTCTGATGATGTCAATTCTTAGGGTAGATCGTCAGTCTTCTTTCGAATTCATATGCGTTCGTGCCAAGTACGCTGTTAGGGACATTTTGCCCCTTGATACGTAGGGTTGGCAGCGCTTATTGCAAAGCTGCGCATGCGTCCGGTTGACTAACCGCTGCCCACTTAAGTTGGCATCTTTGCCGCTTCTTGCGCTTTGAAATGTGTGAAATAAATCGTTTCTTGTCCAGCATTACCAAGAGTAAGTTCTTTTACGCCATTATTCCTACACGTCTGTACCGTATTCTTCGTGTGTATTTCTTCTGTGTTGCTTACCAGAGTAAGCTGGGCATATCAAACCTTCTTGTGAAGTGAAGCTCCGCGAACTTATAACTCGCGGGGACATAATGTTATAAAGTCGCACTGCGCATTTACAAAATGTAATCAAACAAATTCTTTCTTTGCTTTCCTGTGAAATCCGGCTTGTGCTTCTGCAAAAGTAGAAAATCGTTGAACTATCTTATTACTACTACTCATTCTTTATTTTTGTCGAAACACTAAACTGATACACTTATAATGGAAGACTTTTACAATGATTTTCAGATTACAATTAACATGCGTAACACTAGAAATAAATGAAGCAAAAATAGAGGTCAATTAATAATAGCATGATAAGACATATACTCCCCACGCGAATGCGTATCGCCTGGATGTCCGTGCAGGAGTTCACTCATGAAACCGATGTAGGTGATGGCCAAGCGAAGGGTTTCGATGCGTGAGAGGCGTTTTTCGTAGGCGAACGTGGGCACTTTGCGACGCAATTTATCAAACGCTTCGTTCAGATTGAACATGCGACGACGCTCGCGAATATTTGCTGCTCGGCGCTGCGCTATCGTTGCCACACGTCGACGTATCTTCTTCGACGAATGATGGTGATGGTGTCCACCGCCGGTGGGGTTTCCTCCACCTCCTCCGCCACCGCGACGACCACCAAGGGAATGGTGATTCGTTACGAGGGAACCACATTGTTGACGTGGCCAAACTATAGCAATTCGTTTAAAAATATAATTTTAGGCTTTGGCTATTAGGTACGCTTCTATATGACTTTCATGTGTTATCTAAGCATTCATCTACGTTTTACATACATTTGACGACAATTAATGAAGTTAATGATTACGTTGAAAGAATAAAAGAGGGAGGAAAGGAAGGATAAATCCTAAATGAATTTTTAGTAGTATATTTTAATTTTATGGGAAGTTTGATAACAAAATATAGTTTTCAAGTTTTACTTGTGGATTTATGTTCAGTTTTTACATCGTTTTACCCAGATTTTCTCCGAACTATAAGATTCGCTAAATAATATTCTAGCTTTGCATTCTAGAAGTTTTGCGTCATTAGTTGAAATAATTAAATGGTTCTTACATGATATTCGCAAAGTTCTTTTGAATCATTTCCTAATCAAGTCAACTTACCAATAACGCGAATAAATGTTAACAAATCCGGAAGTCAGATTTATGCGTTTTAACGATAAGTCGTAAATGAATTTGTAATATATTTTAATTACATTGTTTTGAATATATCATTAGAATTTATTTCTATCAACTTTTGAATCATTACACCGAAGTTTGATAACAAAATATATTTTCCAAGTTATGTTAATTTTTACATCATTTTCTCCAGATTTTTTCCGAACTATAAGATTCGCTAAATAATATAATGGAAATCTACAAGTTTTGCGTCATTGGTTGAAGTAATTAAATAGTTCTTACATGATATTCGCAAAGTTGTTTTAAATCATTTCCTAAACAAGTCAACTTACCAATAACGCAAATAAATGTTAACAAATCCGGAAGTCAGATTTATGCGTTTTAACGATAAGTTGTAAATGAATTAGTAGTATTTTTTAATTTCATAGTTTTGAATATATGATTAGAATTATTTTCTATTAATTTTTGAATCATTATGACGAAGTTTGATAACAAAATATATTTTCCAAGTTTTACTTGTGAAATTATGTTAGGTTTTTACATCATTTTTCCCAGATTTTTTTCCGAATTATAAGATTCGCTAAATAATATAATGGAAATCTACAAGTTTTGCGTCATTAGTTGAAGTAATTAAATAGTTCTTACATGATATTCGCAAAGTTGTTTTAAATAATTTTCTAAACAAGTCAACTTACCAATAACGGTAACAAATAAATGTTAACAGATCCAAAAGACAGATTTGTGCGTTTTAACGATTTTGTAATATATTTTAATTTCATTCTTTTGAATATATGATTAGAATTCATTTCTATCAACTTTTGAATCATTACACCGAAGTTTGATATCAAAATATATTTGCCAAGTTTTACTTGTGTATTTATGTTAATTTTTACATTATTTTGCCAAGACTTTTTCCGAATTATAAGGTTTTCTAAAAAATATAATAGAAATCTAGGAGTTTTAGGCCATTAGTTGAAATAATTAAATGCTTCTTACATGATTTTCGCAAAATTGTTTAAAATAATTTTCTAAACAACTTACCAATATCGGGATTAAAAGTTAACAAATCTGGATAGGAACCAATAGGTCCACCATTTGGCGTTAAACAATGATGCGGATCCCAAATGCCACCATATCCAGCAGGTAAATCGCCATAATTCGCTGGAAAATCACCACTTGCAGATGTAACGCGTGCAGGTGGATTATAACTTGAGTCAGACATTGGTAAAATTCCAAGAACCGAAATGGTACTGATTGCAATGAGAGATAGTTAAGGAATAACTGATTGCTGGGTTGCGATGCGTCGCGACGCCCAACCTACTCGCAGGAATGTGTTCGCAGACTTGAGTTGCGATTGGTGGCAGGCGGTGCCACTACACAGCCAATGAACGTAAGAAGGCATGGCGTTACTCGGCGTTACTATGGCGTGTGATTGTATAAGACAGAATGCGATTTTGACCTTTATGGACTGGTATTTTAAGGTTTACTTTTCGTTCGACTGCAATTTTAATGGGTTTTGCATTGATTTTCTCAACTGAAACAAATGGAATATATGTTCACATGTTCCGAGCTGATGTTTCAATGTTCTTAAACACATTCTATGCAAATTAATCATTTTTGGATGATATTTTACATTTAAATAATAATTTTAAGTAAATTTTGTAAAAAATAAGTTTAACTTTTATAATAATAACAAATAACACTCATTTACATTGTTTTAAAAATACTTCAAGACTTTGGTGATGTAATGTAGTCTTTTTATTTGAAATCTTTCAAAAATTTTAAAAGATGGTATCTAAGACAGGCAGCGAAATCTATCAGTGGATATACGAACTAAAATCTGATGTTTTTCACGGTTAACAGCTGTCAATACGTAAAACAATCTTTGTTTTCGCCGTTTTAGAACTTTTAACCCCGCAATACCGCCTTACAAACCCTGCAAAATCTAAATAAAATAATGACCAAATTAATGGAATGGCTCGCTGCAGCCGTGCTAATCGCAGGAATGTGGCTTGCACTTCTCACAGGGAAAATCGGCGGTAATTTAGCTGCCGAACAGCCGTTGTTTGTATACACATTGCCTGTATTAATTGTCGGCTGTTTTGGGGTAAGTGAAATAAATATCAACAAAATGAAGCTATAAGAAATATAAATAATCATGAATTTGCAGCTTTACGCTCTCACGATTGTCCTTTATCGCACTTTTACGTTTAACACATGTGAACAGGCTGCAATCGAGCTGCAAAAGGTGAGAATTAACCTCAAATATTTAAACTATTCCTTCAAGAGTTGAAAATTATTACAGGAAATACAAGAGGCTAAGGCGGATCTTACCCACCTTGGTTTTGTATTTAAGCAGGAAAATTAAGTCTGAATAGAGTCGTTTTGAATTGAAATAAATGCATATCTTTGACACTCGCGTGTTTGGCTCGCAAACTCGGAGCAAACCCGTGAAAAAGAAAACATGATAGAAGAGTATTTCAAAAACTTCTAACCCTCCGAATTGCGGTACTAACTCAAGTATTCGTAACAGGCGTACTTCACATCTGAATAGTGTGGTAAGTCCCTTAAAAACTACAACAAAAAATGAAGGCCAATGCAAGCTCTTACAAGGAGAATCCACGCTCTGTCAAATAAAATTTATCTCAAACTTAAAAATACAATCGGGTACTAGATCTTTGAAAAAAAATCATTTGTTTTGGTAGCCATTTTACACTGTTCCGAACGATTACGCTTATTGGTGTAACTGTTAGTTGCTGAAGCTACTGCAGCGCTTGTCTTTTGTTTCCGATACGGTACAAGACAGTTCAAATCTCGATCGCAATTAGGTTAGGTGTTTTTTTTTTGCTCTCGAAACAAAATTTAACAATTATTTGCTTGGAAACTATCCGGTACTGCGTCCTACGTTTTTACCCTATTTTTCAAAACCACCTAAAATTGCTCGTTCTGGTTTATTTCATTTCTAAAACCCTGCGGTAAGTCCCTTAATGAAAAATTGGAAAATAATTGGTCATTCTACATACGTATCACGAAAACTAAAAGGCACGAAGAAAAAAAGTCGCTGCTATAAAAAATTGGTAATCTCTGGCTTAGAAAATGAGAAAAAATGATATCGAAACTAAAAGTTTTTATTCGTAAATTGTTATAATTTATAAAAATATGTTTAACTCTGCTCTGCAAACATCACTGGTTATCAAAAACAAAAAAAAAGAACGTAAAACTGTATTTAGTTACAGTAAACATTACATTTACAAATCGTAAACATCGACTCACACGCCATCTCGTAGTCATCAGCCTTCTTACAATCTACTTACAATCAAAAACACAAATACTATTTGTTCTATTTATCTCGGACGACATTTGCAAGCACTTTCATGCAGAATCCTACAATGAGGCATCCACTGCTTGAGCAACCTCACCCCGTCGGCAGTCACCCGTGTGCCGGTCACGTCCAAAAGGTCGAAACTCAAGTCTTTTAGCGCACGCAAGCCGCCATTGTGCATATACTGAACGCCACGCAGCGACAACTGACGCAGAACGCACGGACTCTTCCGCCGCGGCTGTCGCGGGAAGCTCTGATTAATATTGCGAATGGCTGCTCTGCCACCGATGACGGCAAGAGCGAGAGCGCCATCTGCCATCTCCGCATCAAGCTGGGCTTGACCACGCAGCGAGATCTCGTAAACGCGCTGCGCCTGTTGCTGATAGACGGCGCTCGGTTTCGGCTCACGGCCACGTATCTCACGTCCATTCGCGAGGCAAAAGTAGGGCTGGAACGCTGTCGTCATCGAAGCCGCATCCTCGCAATTAGCATACGGGTCATTGTCCCACCTTGGCGATGCGATGTTCAATGAAGGTGGCGTTAAAGTCGCTACAGATGGTCTTGACGATCGTAAATACGTACGAGAGGATGCTGCAGATGGCGCTGGTATGTTTTCAGACTCTTTAGGCTCCTGACCAGAAGATGTGGTCGATTGGCCATCTACACCTGGAATGGATGCTGCCGAAGTTGAAACAGATGGCGTTGACACAGGTCCAGTACACATTGAAGGTGCTAAACCAGACACAGATGGCGCTGGAGTTATCACAACCGACGATATCGTTGTTAAAGTTGATATTGATGTCACTAGCGTAGATACAGATACATTGTTAGTTACCCCTAATGTCATAGATGGCGGTGGAGGAGGTACATTTAATTCACTTTTCATGACTTTCATTGGAGGCACCGCTCCCTCTTTGACGTTTCCACTCCTCTCACCTGAGCCTTCTTCTTCTATTCCTGCCCCATCATTGGGCGAATGCCTTCGTTTACGTAAACCCGACGCTCCATTCGCACTTCCAACAATATCTAACCACATATCATCGTTTAGCTCTTCCCACTTACATTTACACTCCTCCCAGTAGGGTCGTTTGTATAAAACGCTCGCAGGTGGTGTATACAACACGCCGGCAGCCTCAGAACGTGCCAACGCCGCCAGCACTGTATAATTGAAAGCATTCTCATACTGGTTCACCAGCAACGAGTCCTCAGCCTCGACAATCCCCTCCTTGGTCGTCATATTCACACGACGATACTTGAGCAACTCTTCTACACGCATCTGCTTCTCGAGAATAGATGGTGTTTCTCGGACGTAGTGGAAGTAATTATGAAAGTATAACTCACCCAAATGTGGCAATTTCGCAGCAGCATTGAGTAGATCGCCTCCGAGCGCGGTGCAACGTACATCCAGGCATCTTAATTGGGGATAGCCTAGGCGAGCATCCATAGAAAACGTCACAAACGAATCCTTCACACCCATACACCCGTTGAGCGAAACAATCTCTAGCTGGGCAAAATTGGCCAAACTACTCAGTATACCACTGCCAACGCTTAGACAGTGCTCCAGAGTAATTACACGCAGCTTGCGTAGACGATGGCCAGCATACCGGAAGAAAATCGCCGCGTCCTCAAAGGTTGATTCGTTGAAACTCACCTCCTCCAGTGACGATGGGTATTCTTTGAACAACATGGCGCTGTTGTCGAAATGCACGCCCTCTAATGCTAATATTGTCAATGTATCATAACCAAGTTTCTCCTCCAACATCGAAAGATTGATTCTTTCTTCAACTACATTGTCGGTGGATGGAGCAAGGTTAATTTGGAATGACTTAGTATCGTTGTGGATCTGCTCAATGAAGAAATCGGTTTGTTTTCGGCTTGCAAAACGACCACTGCAATCGATATTCGTCCAGAGGGCATGCTCCAAGATGAGTTTCTCATATCTAGAGCTCAAACTGTTTTTCGTTTAGATTTCAATAGGTTTTTTCCGTCGAATAACTTACCAGGCAAGGTTCCACAATTCGAAAGGGGTTACGTATTGTAGAATATGCAGGAGCACCTCGTCTGGGAGGCTGTCCATCGTTGGCGAAACGATTTTACTTCGCCACTCACAGTAGCCACCGCTGACTCTGATTCCACCGATTGTTTTATAAATATTTCCGGTTTGTGAGGTTATGTTTGGATACATTTTGATACTGTCAATTTGAAATTAAAAAAAAAGAGAAGTGTAAACTAAAATCTGTACATAATTATACTCTGTTTATTGCTTAACTGGGATTTATTACAATTATTTCAAGTCTCTAAATTTAAATGATAAACATAGAGAAACAAAATTTGCTTTGACCCATTTCCAATGGACGAATCAAAGTGAGAAAAGTTGAAGTTGAAAACTATATGTTTCTCTTTCCGTCCATTGATTTTTGAATTGGGTTATCTCACTTTAATTTTCTAAATTATTTTATGAAAAGTCATTTTAAAATGCGAATAATACGTCCATCCCTGTCTTCGAATTTATTCCTGTGTAAACTTATCTCTCTTTTTTTGATTTTCACAATTTTAATAGACCATATATATCTAAAATAATCAAGTAGACCATCTTAGTTCTATCCCTTTTCTCTGTCTCTATTTCAATATTACCATCTCTGTCATAATATTTATATGCCACTAGTTTCTATCATGATACGTTAGTAGTGCTAACGAAAACTAACCAAACTTTTCGCACGTTTAATTTTCCAAGATTTCCAAGTGCGTAATAGTAAAACAAATATAAAACTTGTGTAAAATGTCGCGCCCAGAGTATCTAGCACCTCCTGAAATATTCTACAATGACGACGAAGCCCGCAAATATACGCAAAAGTAAGTAACTTTCTCTTAATTACAGGAAAACTGTTTCCTACTCAAATCTTTTTCATTTTAGTACACGAATTATGGATATTCAAGTGAAAATGTCCGAAAGAGCTGTGGAACTCCTCGTCCTGCCTGAAGATCAAAGCTGTTTTATCCTCGACGTTGGCTGTGGCTCTGGATTAAGTGGGAGAGTACTCGAAGAAGATGGACATCTTTGGGTTGGAATGGATATAAGTACTTCTATGTTAGATGTGGCTAGAGAACAAGAAGTTGAAGGCGACCTTATTTTATCGGATATGGGCCAAGGGTGTCCATTTAGGGCTGGTGCTTTTGATGGATGTATAAGCATCTCAGCACTTCAGTGGCTTTGCAACGCTGATAAAACATCGCATAAACCTGTTAAAAGATTGTATACGTTCTTCAGTTCTTTGTATGCTTGTCTGGTAAGTTTTTTATTTTATTTTTTTAAATTGCTTCAACGTTTTTGGTGCATAGATGAATTTTTTATCGATAAAAACAAAAGAGGTGCATAGATAACTGATTTTAAAAATATTTGTAAAAAGGTGGCGTTTGTTTCGTAGATAAAACAACATTTATATACACTAAGCTGGAATTTTAATAGTTATGCGTTTATTTAGTAGGTACAAGTTTTTAAATCATAACAGATTTACAGAAAACTGTAAATACAACAAAATGATTTACATTGTTCTAAAGATATTTGCATAGTTATTAGCTAGATACTGTTCTAATTTCCTGAGTAATAATTTCGTTATTTTGTTCTGGAACATCAAATTCCTTTTCTACAGTCTCGATTAAATGAACGTCATATTTCATGCCCACTTTAACACCAACTTTCTCTAGTTTTCGAAGAATTTTGCCGATACTCGCATTACAGTTATCATTAACTTTGATGAAGACATCTCTAATGACGCAATTTTCAACTCTGAGCGACAGTTCAAAGTTGAACTTTCGACTTGAGTTGAAAAACACTTTGCGCTGATTTGCCCCACCACTTTGTTTACTTCCCAGTGTGGCAAACATCTGCGTTGCTGTAAATGGTGGTGTTTTCCCATAGGTCCACTCCCAGGACTTATACTCCTCGCGGATATTGTCTAAACCGGGGAAATTTCTTTCGCTCGGTGTCACTACTTGAAGTTGTAGCGAATCCATTGAAATTTTTTCAACTTCTTGTTTTTCAAGGTTTGCTAGTTCTTTGCCAATGGCATTTTGTTTAAGGTTAAGTTCGTTAGGTTGAAAGTTGAGGTTATTCCACTGAAGATATTTACGTGCTAGTGAGTTTATCAAACTATTGACCGTGATAGACGCATTTTCCTTGTGTAGATTTGCTATAGGCGATTTAGTCGAGGCAGTAGCATTGCTCGCATAGTGCCATTTCGTGTCTGATAGCGCCGAGCGGAGATTATCTCGATTGGCGTCGACGAGGAGTGTGCAATGGTGGTAGGCACAGTGGCGCGCCACTTTGGCTGCAGTACCGGAGATTTTTCGAGAATCGCTGACGACGAGGTCTTCCCTGCAGTTGACTTCAATATTGAGGTTATGCTCAGAATTGATGCAGGCTGCGATGAAGTCTAGGTTCGTCCGACGGTCATAGTGAGCTTTGGGAGTGAAGAAAGTTAGGTTGAGATTGCCAGCGTCGTGGTAGACAGTGCCACCGCCACTGTTGCGACGTGCCAGTGGCGTACAGGTGGCGCTCATCCATGAGGCGTTGCATTCGCTCCAGGGATTTTGGTGGCGGCCAATCACAACGCACGGTTGATTGACCCAGAGCATTAGGAGGTGGCCGTCGGCGAAAGGTGGTTGGGGATAGTTTTTGTAGAACCAGTGCTCGAGGGCTAGATTCGTATAGATATCGCTGGATGTTGAGAAAATGGCGGCGCGTTTTACGGTTGGCATTGCGAATGGTTTTCGTGGTTTACAACCGGTGGTCGTAGTGATGTTGGAGAAGAGACGTTGCGCTAATTTCATGTTTCTGCAAAAAAATTGTTGAAAGATTACAGATTTAGTTTTTATAGTATTATCAATGTTATTCATAGCTTCTGGTTAGTTCTTGTTTTTATTTTATTTATTTTAATTTGCGAAATGTCCTGCGAAAAATCCTGGTAACACAAATTATTTCTATATATGTACGGCATAAAATTTCATTCAATTTCGTGTCGGACCATTGAGGCACTCGCCTTGTAAATGTATCAACATATCGTATTATTTTCCCATTTTCAGAGTCGTAGTGCACGTGCAGTCTTCCAATTCTACCCAGAAAACTCCAGCCAGATGGAGTTAATCACGTCACAGGCTATGAAAGCCGGTTTCTACGGTGGTGTTGTGTGTGACTATCCAAATTCGACGAAAGCGAAAAAATTTTTCCTTGTGCTGATGACTGGTGGTAATATGCCTTTACCGGCCGCTCTAGGTGCTGATGAGACATCGAATTGCGTTACGTACACTGCAAAACGTGAGCATACGAAAAAAGCGCGTGGTAAACCTTTGAAGTACTCCCGCGAGTGGATTCTCGAAAAGAAGGAGCGCCGCCGGCGGCAAGGTAAGGAAGCGCGTGCCGATTCGAAATTCACGGGGAGAAAACGAAGTGGCAGATTTTGAGATTTCGTTTTTGGTAGTTAATTACGTTAAGTACATGCAGATAAGTAAAAGTTACTATTCTTATTTAATAAAAGTTAAATTCAAGAGATTTACCTAATATTTGTTGATTATTCTTTTGGAGGTTCCTGGATTTCGGAAGTTTTGCACACGAATAGTATGGAAGTTGTGAGTGAAAGTGTGTCTTAAATGAATTAATGAGGTCGATTTGATATGGTTTTAGGACAGTTAACGTCGATAAGACGATTGGGAATGTCCATCGGACTTTCTTATCGCATCGTTTAGCTTGCGATAATGTTTATATATTGCATTTTGAGGTTATTCACATGGATATTTCGAAAATGAAAAGGTATACTTATAGGAAACTATGAAATGCGCTTCTGCTAGTTTGTACTAGATGGGAGTAGTACTTTTTACATCGAAGAGACTTACGACTAGTTTCGAATAGATGGCATGTACTACTTGTCATAATCATGGGTCGTTTTGATTATTCCCTCCAGAGAT